>CAUYQU010017387.1:0-19419 GCA_963574635.1 Cheracebus regulus | reverse complement strand
GAGCTGCTTGAGGAGACAGTCTGTCCCTTATAGGAGCTCAAGTGCTGAGTTGTGAGCTCCGTTTTTCTGTTCAGAGCCACTGGGCAGGTACATTTAAGTCTGTTGCAGATGAACTCATAACTACATTTTTTTTCCAGGTCCTCTGTCCTTGTAGTTTTTTAATATACATTTTCCATAAACTTTTTGAAGACTCTTTGCAAATTTGAAACTTTTCCTCCTTTGTAATGTATCTATTTAGTGCTAGAAATTTGCCTTTTAGCTCTGCTTTGTATTTCACAATTTTGATATATTTTCATATTAATTCATGCCAGTGTATTTTTGTGATTTCCCTTGACATTTCCTCTTTGACCTACTTTGTAATGTATCTATTTAGTGCTAGAAATTTGCCTTTTAGCCGTGCTTTGTATTTCACAATTTTGATGTATTTTCATATTAATTCATGTCAGTGTATTTTTGTGATTTCCCTTGACATTTCCTCTTTGACCTACAGATTATTTAGAAGTGTATTGTTTAGTTCCAAGTGTCTGAAAACTTTCCTGTTTTCTTTACATTACTCACTTCTGGTTTTACTCTATTATCATCAGAGAAAATACTGTGTATGGTTTCAATTCTTTTAAATTTGTTGAGGTTTGTTTTATGACCCATGGTATCATCTATTTTGGTATATGTTCTCTAGGTTCTTGAAAATAATGATTAATCTGCTGTTGGGTGGGGTGTCCTATAAATATTGATTCAATCTTTTTGGTTGATGGTATTGTTGTTGATTCCTTCTATATCCTTGCTGATTTTCCTTCTAGTTGTTATAATGATTGTTGAGACAGCAGTGTTGAAGTCTCCAACTATAACTGTAGATTTGTCCATATTTCCTTTCTGTTCTATCAGTTATATTCTGATTTATTTTGTGTCTTGCACATCTTTTGCCTGGAATCTGCTGTTATTGTACTGAAGTTCTGTTGGGTGGTGTTAATATATGAGAAAAGAGAAGCTTTTCATAATATTATTATTAAATCTGGGGGGTTTTAGTGGGCTGTGACTTTCACACATGTTTCTCAGCTTCCCTACCTCAATCGCACCCTCCAGGCTTAGGTGAGACATAAAGACTATCAAGGCTGGAATTCTCTGATGGGCCCAAGTATAGAGCAGAAAGGTTACCATCTAAAAGTCTCCGTCTCTTTCTTGGTCCTTTGATTAGAGAGACAAAGCTTTTGTTGGGGCTGTTTGTGTTTGCACACACTGGTATTTCTAGATTAATGCATTTGCACACATTGGCTTCTTCAACAATACATTTAGGATATATGAGAGAAAAAGATAACTTGCCACTCACTGCTGTGTCATTTCTTGGATCCCAAGGTCCCTAGCTGGTTTGCCTTCTTCTGTCCACCTTTCTCTTCTTCTTCTTCTTCTTTTTTTTTATATATATGTAATGTCCAGAGTTTTTAATTACATTTAGCAGAAGAGATATGAAAAAGTTTGTCTACTCCATCTTTCCAGAAGTAAAAGTCCTCATAGCATTGAAATCTGTGAAGATTCCAACTATTCATACCCTGGCTGAAAATATATTTGATATCTTCTTTGGCATTGTAATAAAATAATGAAGAGTCTATTTAGAAAACTGAAAATTTTGAAACTTCTTCTATTATTAATATCACCATCCTCTTAATTGACCTATTGTTTATCCAAATAGCGTGTTCTTTTAAAGCAAGGTATACTTACATTGTATAGTGATTTTCTGTCCTTTAAAGTAACAATTTAAACTTGACCAAGTGTTTCACACACTTTATAACTCATTATATTTTATAAAGTATTAATAAACACAAAATTTGAAAATGCATTTGTCTGATGAGCATCTAATTATACCAGACTTTGATCTTAAGGAATAAGCAAATAATACAAATTGTAGAAAAGGTAGTTCTAGAACTCATTGTGTAGACCTGCTAGTACAGTGCCTAGCATGCAATATACGTGAAGTAAATATTTGTAAATGAATGGATGAATAAATGAAGATAGAATTAGGAATTTGATGAAGACATTCTTCCCTTTGAAATAATACAATTTTTGTAACTAAGACACATAAATTGAATCTATAAGCTTCTAAGGGGAATTTATACTTATATGTAAAGTTTATGCATCCATACATAAAAGTGTTTTTGGCTGACAAGTCTTACATTTATTCTTGTCTATGGCACACATACAGAGATTATTATGTTTTTAAATCACAGAATTTTTTTTTTTTTTGAGACAGAGTTTTGCTCTTGTTACTTAGGCTGGTGTGTAATGGCGTGATCTTGGCTCACTGCAACCTCTGCCTCTCGGGTTCAAGTTTCCCATGCCTCAGCCTCCTGAGTAGCTGGTACTACAGGCATGCACCACCATGCCCGGCTAATTTTGTATCTTTAGTAGAAACAGGGTTTCTCCATGTTGGTCAGGCTGGTCTCAAACTCCTGACTTCAGGTGATCCACTCGCCTTGGCCTCCCCAAGTGCTGGGATTACAGGTGTGAGCCACCGCACCTGGCAATTCTCTTCTTTTAGCATTATACAAAGCATAAGGAAATTAATCACAAAGTTAACTCTCCTCTACCCACAGTAAAAGTTAGTTAATGGTTAAACCTCCTGAGCACTTTTGAGAAGTGGTTTCTTCAAAAGTCCTTAAAGGTATGGCCATTGTTAGAAAACTGCTTCCTTTTGAACTACACAAATGACTTTTCTCCTGTTCTCTGCTTTCCAGGTCTCAGCATAAAGTGGTTCCAAGTGGTAGAGACTTCTCAAGCTGTGATTCACCTGAGCCCTGCAGACTAAGTGTAATTGATGGGCAGAGAGTAAACAAAAAAGCAGGCCCAGGCCCAGCTGAGGGAAACCCAGTTCTCCCTGGCCAGCAATCAAATGCCAGCTAAATCCTTTACATTATTCATAGGCAGGATTACAGTTGCTGTAATTAGTGATGTCTAGATATGCAACATAAAAGAAACCCTTCTGATTGCTGCAAATATTTAGGGTGAAAGAAAAAACTCTTCCCATTAGGATGTTCATTTAGTAGAGTTGACTACTTGTAGAAGATGAAGAAAAAATGTCTGAAAAAATCTTGACTTTCTTCCCTGGGCAGGCAGCTAAGCTCTCCCAGAGTCATGAAGGAAATGGGTTGCGTGGCTCTCTGCCTTCTTAGGTTTTTCCTGAGATGTCATCTTTTCTGTGACATCTTTTTGGGCTTTTCTACTTAAAATTTTACTCATCCTTTCCCACCCTTTCTCTTCAATACAAAATATAAATGTATTCCCTATCTCCTTTCCCTGCCTTATTTTTCTTCAAAGTACTTATTGCCATCTTGCACACTATACATTTCCCTCATTTGTGCTGTTTGTTGTCTGTTTCACTCCACTGCAACGTGAGCTCCAGGAAGACAGAGAGTTCTGTCTTTTTTGTTTGCTGCCATAACCTTAACAGTGCCTGGCACATGGTAGTCACTCAATCAATATTCATAGAATAACGGTTGAATAAATTCTCAAGGAAAAAGACAATTGCCATGAATAATTTAGCCTTGGAGATGATGACTACCTTGAACAACTCAGTTGCTTTAATCACAAAGAAAACTAAGGCAGAGGGGAGAATGCACCAATCTGGGGAAAAGGCAAGTTTGAGGCTGTTACTCTCTGGAGGTGTCATTTGAGCAGGTTGCTTGACCTGTCTGGATTTCAGTTTCTTATTTTAACATGCGGACTAGAGTAGAAGATATCCCCAATTCCAGGATCTGGCCATGCATTTGTTTATTATTTCATGATCTGTGAGGGTCTCAAAGCCCAGAGTCTTGGTGCAGATACAGATAGTTTTATTTATTATGGCATTTTGTTCCTATCATACATCTTACAGTATTAGTGACACAAGTTAGATTACAAAAGACAGACAAAGAAAAAGTTTAAGATAGAGTAATAGTTTAAACAGAGTCAATGGTTTAAAATAGAGCAAAACATAAAATAGAGAAATATAACAAAAGAAAGCAAGCAAAAAAGAATAAATAACCTTGGGGTGTGGACTAGTGGACTGTATAAAGGAAATTGCATGGAAAGGATTACATAATTAAGATAGATGAATTTCTAACACTGTGTGCTGATCACAAATGCATAATGAATCATGATTTACCATACAATTTTTCCAAATAGACTTGGTGTACTGAATTGTTCTAACAGGTCATGTTTTTAAACGACTTCTGAATCTTAAGTTTAATAAAAAAACTTAACATGTGGACCTTGAGATTACTGCCTAGCCATAAAACAAGGTGATTTCACTTCCTAAAAATGAGTTATTTTTTGTGAGCCACTGCAAGGCACATGAAATACTATTCTCATTGCTTCTCTTTCCTTATACACTTTCTTCACTCTTCCCCAATCATAAGTCATTGCACCAATGGAATTTCCACTTGCATATAAAGTAACTGGGCCATATACATATTTACTGACACTTTTTATTAAAAAACTGTATATTTCCAGCCATGACAAGAGACCAGCTGGCTAATTTAGAGAGCTGGCTGAACATCTGAGGAAAAGTAATCATTTTATTTTTCACTGGCATACTTAGAAGGCATATACTGAATATGAATGATTATAAATATGAGAATTGTACAGATGTGTATGGGGGTATTCAAACATTTTCATAAGAAATGCACAGCAATAATTTTCACAACTCTATGGTGGTGTTGAGTAAAGCAATGTAGAAATGCTTATTTTTTAAGCAACAAATAAATATGGGCTAAAACTGAGTATGTTTGAAATTTTTAAAGAACAGTTTTATTGTTAATTCATTGTGTTATCACAAAAGAAATTTTTATTATTGTAACACAAGATTTTTAAATACAAGTCTAATTATTAGTAAACACAATCCCTCTATGGATTATTCTGAAATCCAATGCATGAAATTTCATGATTGTAACACTCACACATGAGTGCTTAATTCCAGAGTCCAATTTAAAATTTAAGAATCCTGGATTGTGGGGGAAGATCCAAGATGGCCGATTAGGAGCAGCTCAGGATTGCCGCTCCCAGCAAAAGAGTGGAGGGTGAGTGGACGCTGCATTTCCATATGGATTTTTTATTGCCCACAGACCAGGAGATTCCCAGGCGGTGGAGCCCCACTGGTCACCAGTGCAGCTGTTTTGGCCAGCATGGCTGTTATGGCTGGCGCCGCTGTTTTGGTCAGCACTGCGGTTCTCTGCACAAAATACACGGGTCAGGGCGCCGTGTTACCTGGCAATTGGAGCTCCTGAGAGACAGAGTCACCCATTCAACTGATAAAAAAGGGGACTGAAACAGGGAGCCAGGCCAGGAGATTCCCGGGCAAAATAGTGCCACGAATAACAGCATGGCTGCAGCTGGCGCAGTGGGTTGCCACATGGGAAATCACACAGATCCTGGTGCATTTTCAACAGGTAACTGGAACACCTGGGACACAGAGTCACCTGTTCAACCAAAAAAAAGAGGGGGGGCTCTGAGGCAGGGAGCCAGGTGATCAGGCTCAGCTGGGCCCACTCCCACAAAAAAACAGCAATCTGAAACGCTCTGGATTGAGAGATTCACATAGAGCACGGCTGAACCTGGGACGGTCCAGCTCTGTGGGGGAGGGACATCTGCCATTACCGAGGCAGTCCACCACTACTGAGGTAGTCCGCCATTGCTGAGGCAGCCTGCCTTTATAGAGAGAGTCCACTATGATAGAGGTGGGCTGCCATTGCCGAGGCAGTTCTTACTATATCCACATAAACAGGACGGCAGGGAAGTTCACACAGCAGTTGGGTGGATCCCACAGCAGCTCAGCAAAGCCTCTGCAGGCAGTGACTAGGCTGCCTCCTCGCTGGGCAGGGCAGCCCTGAAAAAAGGTAGCAGCATAACAGAAACTCATAAATAAAGCCCTAACTCCCTGGGACAGAGCACCTGGGGAAAAAAAAGGGGGGCCGTTTATGAGTTCTGCTGCAGCAGACTTAAATGTACCTGCCCAGCAGCTCTGAATGAACAATGGAGCTCACAGCTCAGCACTTCAGCTCCTATAAAGGACAGACTGTCTCCTCAAGCAGCTCCCTGACCCCCGTATATCCAAAGAGTCACCTCATAAAGGAGAGCTCAGACTGACATCTGGCTCTCTGACCCAGACTGACATCTGGGTATCCTTCTGGGACAAAGATAGCAGAAGAAGAAACTGGCAGCAACCCTTACTGTTCTGCAGCCGACACAGGTGATCCCCAGGCAAGCAGGGCCTGGAGTGAACCTCCAGCAGGCCTACAGAAGAGGGGCCTGACTGTTAGAAGGAAAACTAAGAAACAGAAAGAAATAATTTCATCATCAATAAACTGGACATCCATTCAGAGACCCAATCTGAAAGTGAACAACTACAAAGACGACAGGCGGACAAATCCACAAAGATGGGAAGAAACCAGCGCAAAAAAGATGAAAACACCCAAAACCAGAACGCCTCTCCTCCTACAAGGGATCACAACTCTTCACCAGCAAGGGAAGAAGACTGGATGGAGAATGAGTGTGATGAATTGACAGAATCAGGCTTCAGAAGGTGGGTAATAAGAAACTTCTCTGAGCTAAAAGAACATGTTCTAACCCAATGCAAAGAAACTAAGAACCTTGAATAAAGATTTGACGAAATGCTAATGAGAATAAACAACTTTGAGAGGAATACAAGTGAATTGATGGAGCTGAAAAACATAACACGAGAATTTCGTGAAGCATACACAAGTTTCAACAGCCGAATTGACCAAGCAGAAGAAAGGATAAAACAGACAAACCGAGCTCTGTGCTGCATTCAGCTGTTAGGGAAGCAGGAGCCTAGGGGAGCCAGAGTACTGCCATTTAAAAATCAACTCAATTTTCAAACTAGCGAAGTACTTTTCTTGCCAGTCATGACCCATGGTCCTAAGATGCTTATAGTTGAGGAAGCAGCCTAAAGATACCTACAAGGACATGCTCTAACAACAATGGAGAGTCTAGATATCCCACTACCCATAACGATATGTTTTCAAGATAATAACAGTTATGCTTTAATATACTCACACACTAAAATGTCAAGGATAGGTCAGGCACCAGGCGCAGTGGCTGACCCCTCTAATCCCAGCACTTTGGGAGTCTGAGACTGGTTGATCACCTGATGTCAGGAGTTCAGGGCCAGCCTGGCCAACATGGTGAAACCCAGTCTCTACTGAAAATACAAAAAAATCAGCCTGGAGTGGTGGGTGAACCTCTGTAGTCCCAGCTACTCGGTAGGCTGAGCCACCAGAATTGCTTAAACACAGGAGGCGGAGTTTGCAATGAGCCCAGATGGAGCCACTGCACTCCAGCCTGGGCAACAAAGCAAGACTCCATCTCAATAAACAAACAAACCATAAATAAAATGTCAAGGATAGTTTTCTTTAAATCAACAGAATAATACATTTTGTCATGTTGTCTTTTCACTCTTACATAGTCACAGTTTAGTTTAGTCTTTACAAAGACAAGACCCCTATATAAGAAAAACTTAAAGATGGGGCATTCCTCTGCTTGTTTTCTGAGGATGCCCTACTCTGTAATGCGGTAGTTTCCAATAAACTCTCTCTTCCCACTACCAGGTATTCCTCCTCTTCCTTTCTGAGTGCATTCCGCTCCATAGAGTAGCTTTTAATACACTTGCCTCTTTCACTGCACTTCGTGACTCGCCTTGAATGCCCTCCTGCGTGAGATCCAAGAACACTCTCTGGGGATCTGGATTGAGAGTAACACTGCCTCCCAGCTCCACCTGTCTTCCAGTGGCAGGCATGAAAAATCTTCTCAATATACAGTGGGCAGGACCTGCAAGGAGTCACGAAGGACTGGCAGGAATTTCACAAGGGAAAGTGGAAAGACTGATTCGAGTGGGAAATACATATACAGGATGCCCGGCAAAGAATGGGTGGAAGGGGCGGGGCTCTGTTTCAAGTGCTTTTCAAGCATACTCCTTGACTTCCTGCTTCACCCTGCAGTCTGTTTTCTACCTCCAAAGCCTACAACTTCCCAGAATGATTTCTCCTCTGGGTCCTTTCCTGAGCCTCCCAGGAAAAGGAAATTTCTCCTGACTTCACATCTTCATGCCACCTATTATACTTCATCAAAGCTAGAAATGCCGTAAATTGTAAGACACACCATTATTTTATGCACCATTAAGAGAAAATGTTGCCAGTTAAAAATATGATGGTATTGTTTTTTGAATCATTTGAGATTCCTATTCTAACTTACTGAGTGACCTGTTCTAGGATTATTTAGACATAGAAGATGTGTAGCTGGTGATCATGAATTTGACTTCTTCAATACCTTTAGCATTGACAACACATTTCAAGAGCACCAGGGTTTAATTAACATAACCTTCTAATTTTATTTTTTATTCCCCTGACTGAATCACATGTGGCTGGAAGTTAGATGGCTTTGTTCAGTCAGCAGGAAGTTCAGTGGAATTTTGATGCTTTAATGTTCAGTCCTGCTCAGTGAGTGAACTGGCAACACCAGCTTCCTGGCACTTTGACATTTCCTTCATCTAATGGTAGACTGTATTTTCCAAATATAGCTGGAACAACATCTCCTAGGCCATATGTTCTAGAAACTTGCTACTTTCCAATCAAGAGGTGAACTTAATTACCCTCCTCCAGAATCTGGACGGCTTCTGACTCTCTTGGAAACCAACAGGATGCAGCAGAAGTGACTCTATGTGACACTGGAAGCTGGGTCATAAAAGAAGATTTGGCTTCCGTCTTGTTCATGGGTCACCAGCTATAGCACTTGAAGCCTTTTGCTTCCAAGCAATTCTCCTGCCTCAGTCTCCTGAGTAGCGGGGATTACAGGCATGCACCACCATGTCTGGCTAATTTTTGTATTTTTAGTAGAGATGGTGTTTCTCTGTGTTGGTCAGGCTGGTCTCGAACTCCTGACCTCAGGTGATCCACCCGCCTTGGCCTCCCAAAGTGCTGGGATTACAGGTGTGATCCACCGTGTCCAGCCCTGTCAAGTTATTTTAAAGCCCAAAGTAGCCCATGCACAGAGATCACAGGAAGAGGTGTGGTGGCTACAGAAAGACAGAAAGATGCCTGACCTGCTTCCAGCTGCTTTGGCTCCCCATGGTCTCATCTCCAGACACTTCAAACTGCAACTGCATGACAGACATTAAGCCGGAACTTCCCAGGCAAGCCCTTTCTGGGTTCCTGACCCACAGAGAATGTGAGAGATGATAAAATTATTAGGATGGTTTTGGAGCTATTTGTTTTGTAGCAAGAGATAAATGGAATATGCGTCTTTCCAGGAATTTGGCAATTTCTCCACCCTTTAGGTGCACTGTTTGATCTGTAAGGCAATCCTTTCCAGTTGTCTCGGGAACAGTCATTACTGGCTGCATGTTCTTGTTGGCACAGGTTATGCAAAGCACTTGAGTTGCTGCTTCACAGACACATACGGACTTGGGATCACATTTACTTCATTATTATAAATATTTCCTCTATTAACATATTGTACATGCCTCACAGCACTATTTCCATTTTTTATGTATATAATAACTTTTTTTCAACAAGAAACCATAGAGTACTTTTCTTAGAAGATATTTTAAATGGCACTATAACTCACGGTATCCACAGTGAGCATAACTCCTATGCAGTCCTTCAGCCAAGGTCAAGTTCGAGAATATGCAATCGCAACTACATTATGATTGACTACCTCACCATCCGTGGAAAAAGATGCCACCCATTTAAAGACACATCCCAATTCTGAGGCATTAAAATGTGAGATTTTAGAATCAGAGGGAAGGAAGTATGGCCCTCTCCGGTCCTCTCTCATGGCATGTATCACATGTAATGTTTGCCTCATACTCCAGGTATTTGTGTACACCGATGTCAAAAGCATGATTTGAAACATTCTGTTTATCTCCCAGTTTCAACGTCATGCTTTCAGCACTGCCTTGTATAGGGAATCCTTCAATCACCCAAAGGAATTCCATGTTAATATCATACTTTGTGACCTCAAATTCTAAGATCTGGTGCTCAGAACTTTTTGGGCAGTCCTTGGCTCATTTCTAACTGGCTGTGAGTTTCATCCCCTACAGTGACTGTTCCAAACCTTCCATGCTCTTCTAAATGTCTCAAGATTATTCCTACCAATTTGAGAATTGAATAGCAAGATGACAAAGTGGTAAGAACCAAGATTTGATGGTGAACAATGTTGATTCATAGACTTTTAATAAACAACTTAATATCTTTCTGGAAGGGCTGTAGTAAAGAGTAGGTACAAGTTACATGCAAAATGTTTGACATCAGAGGGTCTAAGGATAGTAACGTTTTTCTTAGTTTTAGTTCCTTCTCTCCATATTGCCTCCCATTTCACAGAAAGATAATTTCTTCCAATTGCTCTCAATTTCATCTAAAAATTTATCTATATCTTTAGCCCACCTATCTTAATTGTCTCTTGTCTCATAAAGAATATCCCTGTCCTCCTGAGATTGTGACCTTCACAGCATGGTGGCTTCATTTCTTTGTAGATAGATTAGAGATAACAGAACTACCCACTTCCAGGGTTGTTTATTAGAATTTAATGAGTAGATACATCTTAAAACCTTAGGTCATTTCTTGGCACAGGTTAAGTACTAAATGCTAACAAGTAGTCTTAGCAGCTTGAATTTCTCATACTTTCCTCTAGTGGTCAACAGGCCCTGCTTAGGTAAATCTAAGTTGCTTGAGGTGGGGAGTGAGAGTAGATATGGTGAGCTCAGGTTTGAGTGTGTGCAGTATTAGAAGAATGAGAAAGAGTTGGAAATGAAGCTAAAATGAATTTTCTGTCATTAAATAAGGACAGATCTTTTCTTTAGGTTATTGGTTTCATCACTGCTTTTCCTTAGTCTTCATTTTTGGAAAACCTGATGGAAATCATGCCTTGAATGAACAAGTTAACAAATATTTATCGACTAACTGAATATAATTTGCTTTCAAATGAGAGTCTATGGAAAAGCAGAGTTCATAAATTGAATTTCACTCTAGTCAACTTTCAAGGGGACAATTTTTTCAATTTGCAGAACAAACTCCATAAATGACAAGACTTGATCCAGGCTCCTAACCATCTTTCATGCTTGGGTGTACCCATGGG
This sequence comes from Cheracebus regulus, assembly GCA_963574635.1. Lineage (NCBI taxonomy): Eukaryota > Metazoa > Chordata > Mammalia > Primates > Pitheciidae > Cheracebus > Cheracebus regulus. The sequence continues at coordinate 8,304 of CAUYQU010017387.1, read as the reverse complement.
CCGAGGAACACCTAAGATCATTTGATGGCTAATCCTACAGCAAACCATTGATACTTTCAGCTTGAATGATCATATATCACTCAGTTTTCAAGGTAGCACCTGCACTTCTAAAGATAAAATCCAAATGTTAGATTTAACTTTTTTCTAAATATTGATAAACTGTATAAAAAGGTTTTAAAAACCATTCATTATTAATTCATTAGCTTACTTCATTCATTTTTCCTGTTCTTTTGGACTTGACTAATGTGAGTTTAAACCCATTGTTGCTCCCTTGTGGAAGTTATTTTACCTTACTGGGTAACTGTTTTCTTGACATGTCAGATACTGCTGAAGAGGCAGTTTTGAAGATTAAATGAGATAAGGTTGAAAGCAGGTAAAAGGGTACCTGGAACAAAGTAAGTGATTTAACAAAACAATTTCATGGCAAACTCCCTTGATTCCTCTTGACATTTGTTTTCTTTTCATATGGTGGCTGGCCTATAAGGAGAATTTTAGAATGCTGTCATCTGAGCATTGCATCTTCTTATTCTCTCAGCTTTAAGAGATTAGATGGGTTTTTAAACATTGATGTTGCTGGAATTTTATTTACAGTTTATATCTGTTTAATCTTTAATACTCCATGGATGTGTGGAAATATTTTCTTCCTCTCTCTCTTTTTAGAACAGAATTTCCCCTGGATTTTCCTCCATTAAAAGATATGCTTTAGATGATCTTTTCTGGAAACAGGGCAGAAACCATATCCATGCAGATGTGAACTAGATTGACTAAGTCGTTGAGATTACTGTAAAGTACATTCTAAATTTGTATACTGAACTCCTGGAGTATCTTAGTCATTGTTCATATTTATTTCAAATAAAAGATCCTTCTGGACTTGTGTAAGAAAAATCTAATTTATTAACAAAATACAATTGACGGCCTCCAAGATGACAGTGGGGAAATTATCTCCATGTAGTGAAGACCAAGCATGGGGTGGACCATGCTCCCAACTGTTATCTCAACAATTCACCAGTGTCCTGACCATCTTTCCTTTATCACACTTGACATCTTTCTGCTGACTTCCAGGGAGTGAGGCTCTGCATCTAATCAAAATGCTAGCTCAGAACAGCCAGGCAGTCCCCTCCTTAATAACTTGTGGCCTAGCTTAGATATTTATATAAGGCCTTGCTAGAGTGATAGAAAAACCTAAGGCTAGAACATCACACACACACACACACACACACACACACACACACACACACACACACGCACGCACACCCTGGGTAAAGGCTCAGCTCTTTCATCTCTTTCACACAAGGTCCATTTTCTCTGTTTCAGTTTAATTCACATGCATCCACCTCTTCTCCACTGCTGACACCAGAAAACTCCCTTTCATATGCCCTTGTGGAACTCACTATACTTCGTTCAACAAACATTCATTGACTACTCACTATGTGTCCACAATAAATTAAGAAAACAATTTATGCCCTTTACCTTCTTGAGTCACATTTTCTTCTGTCTTATGCTATTCTTTGGTTCAGAAATTAACTAATCCTCTGGTTCATATGTTTAAGAATCATAGATTTATGTTTACCACATTCATATGGACAATATTTAGTGTTGATAATTCAGCTATTGGCACATGTTTCTGTATACAACACAGGCAAATAATTTGTCTCTAAATAGGGAAAGTGTGATTTGACTAAGGTGTTTGCAATCCACAGTTGGGCACAGCACTAGTGTAGGCGGCCTAAGGCACACAAAAAGCACTGATTTCAAGCCCTGGCCTTGCCATTAAGCAGCCAAGGAGATTGGAGTAAGTTATGTAGCTTCACTAGACTTCAGTTTCTTTACATGTAACATGACTGGTTTGTCAGATGATCTTTCTGGACTTTAGCTCTAAAAAATTAGATTTTACCATGCATCTTATGTTTTGGTATTGCAATGAAAATATAAAATAAGAGACTGATATGGTTTGGCTCTGTCTCCACCCAAATCTCATCTTGAGTTGTAGCTTCCATAATTCCCACATGCCACAGGAGGGACCTGGGGGGAGGTAATTGAAACATGATGGCAGGTCTTTCCTGTGCTGTCCTTATGATAGTGAATAAGTCTCACGAGAGCTGATAGTTTTATAAAGGGGAGTTACCCTACACAAGCTCTTCCTGCCTGTCTCCATGTAAGATGTGACTTGGCTCCTCCTTTGCCTTCTCCATGATTCCAAGGCCTCCTCAGCCATGTGAAACTGTGAGTCAATTAAACCTCTTTCCTTTATAAATTACCCAGTCTTGGGTATACCTTTATTAGCAGCATGAGAACAGGCTAATACAGAGACACTTCATGAGCCAGAGTTTTCAGAGATGGTGACTGGCTGCTTAGCTGGTCAGCCACATTTATTAATCCCATATCATGTTCTTTACATAGGACTCAACACCTAGTAGGGATTAGCATGTGCCTTAGTTTGATAATTTGTGCTCAAGTCATTTGTTAAGAAAGTGCTCTCAGGAGAAACTGGAAAGCAAGTCTGACATGTTGAATAAAAAATGGAAGAAGCCAACCAAAGGTGCATTTCTCACAGGTGAGCTCTACGGTGTAACATGTGGCTCAGGATTTTTCTCACTTGGCAGGGAATTAGGGCTTCATACTCATGTACCAGAAGGCCAAGGCCTGCCCTGGGGAGAATGTAAATCCAAGGCACTTCCAGCTCTTTGAGAAAAGAAGCAGGTGCCTGAGGAGTTTCATGGGTATAGCCCATTGGAAGTAAAATAGGTATAAGAAATGAAGAACAAAAATAGAAAAAGGAATCTAGGTATCTGAGCATCAATTTGACCATGTCCACCACAGGTCCTGTGAGTCAGAATGCTTTCAGATACATATAAGAGAAAACCTACTTCAAACTCTTCTCGTCAAGAAAAGGAATTTACTGGCTCCATTCAAAGATAAGGCAGGTTTCAGACATGGTATATTCTGGGCTCTAGCACCCTTTCTCTGCAGTCCTCCAGGGTCTGGTCTCCTGTGAAAATTGTGGTCAGTGTCAATCAGTATTATATATTCTTTTTTTTTTTCCATATTTTCTTTCCCAACTGCTAAACAAAAAGTTTTACCTTCATTGGAATATATTAAGTCAAATACCATCTCCTGAATCAATACCTGTGGCAAGGTTGTGTATTCCTGTAACTGACAGAAGCTAGGATGGAGCCAATCAAGAGTGAACCCAAAGGGAGAGAGGTGAAATTATTTGAGGAACAAGAAAAAAGGTGACTGCAATCTTTTGCTAATCAATTTCCATCCATATTCTCCTTCTTATATCAAGCTCCTGAAATCCCAACCTCTAAATGAAAGCTGTGGTTCACCATGAGGCTACATGTTGAAATCACCTGATGCCTGAGACAAGCTCCCAGGGATTCTTGTTTAATTAACCTGGGGTGCAGCCTGGCCATAGAAATTTTTAAACTTCCCAGGTGGCTCAGTTGTGCAATCCAAGTTGAGAACCACTGTCTAATGGGAAACAAGCAAATCATCTTCCAGTTATCTTAAGTGCAGGATTTCTGAGTAAAATTCTTTCTTAAAAATCAAATTCTGATATAGCTCCTGATGGCCAATAGTAAGTCAATAAATGGCACATTGTCCTTCATTTACACTCTCCAACATACATACAATGGTGGAGAGAGAATGACACGCTGCAACACAAATTTCCATTTTAAAAAACAATAGGAGGGGAGGATCCAAGATGGCTGAATAGGAACAGCTCCAGAGTGCAGTTCCTAGCAAGAACAATGCTGAGGGTGAGTGCTCGCTGCATTTCCAAACAAGTTTTCACTGTCCACAGACCAGGAGATTCCTGGGCTAAAAAGTGCCATGAGTTTTCAGCATGGCAGGTGCCATGGTTTGGCGCACAGAAACTCACACAAATCTGGGCAGTCATTTCAACTGGCACCTGGAATGCCTGGGTAACAGAGCCACCCATTCAACTGAAAGGGAGGGAGCTAAGACAGGGGGCCAGGCGATCTGGCTTGGTGGGTACCACCCCCACAAAACAAGCAATCTGAAATGCTCTGGATTGAGAGTTTCGCAGCAAGCACAGCTGGACCTGTGACGGTCCAGCTCAGGGAGGGAAGGGCATCCGCCACTACAGAGGCAGTCTGCCAATACCGAGGCAGTTCACACAGCAGCTGGGAAGAGCCTGCAGCAGCTCAGCAACACCACTGCTGGCAGATTGTGACTAGACTACTTCATGAGGGGCAGGGCATCTCTGAAAAAAGTCAGCAGCATGTCAGGAACTTATAAATAAAGCCGACTTTCCTAAGTCTGAGCACCTGAGAAAAGAGGTGGTTATGAGTTCTGCTGCAGCAGACTTAAAGATACCTGCCCAGCAGCTCTGCATGGAACAACGGAGCTCCCAGAACAGCAGTTGAGCTCCTATAGGGGACAGACTGTCTCCTCAAGCAGCTCCCCAGCCCCCATATACCCAAAGAGACACCATATAAAGGAGAGCTCAGGCTGACATCTGGCAGGTACCCTCCTGGGATGAAGATAACAGAAGAGGAAACTGGCAGCAACCCTTACTGTTCTGCAGCCACTGCAGGTGAGCCCCAGGCAAGTAGGATCTGGAGTGGACCTCCAGTGGTCCTGTAGCAGAGGGGCCTGACTGTTGGAAGGAAAACTAAGAAACTGAAAGAAATAGCTTCAACATCAACAAAAAGGACATCCACTCAGAGACTGCATCCAAAAGTCACCAACTACAAAGACTACAGGTAGATAAAGCCAGTAAGATGGGAAGAAACCAGCACAAAAAGGATGAAAACACCATAAACCAGAATGCCTCTCCTCCTCCAAGGGATCACAATTCCTCACCAGCTATAGATCAAAGATGGATGGAGAATGAGTCTGATGAATTGACAGAAGCAGGCTTCAGAAGGTGGGTAATAAACTTCTCTGAGCTAAAAGAACATGTGCTAACCAAATGCAAACAAACAAACAACATAGAAAAAAGGTTAGATGAGATGTTAACTAGAACAAACAGCTTAGAGAAGAATATAAATGACTTGATGGAGCTGAGAAACACGGTACAAGAACTTCGTGAAGCATACACAAGTTTCAATAGACAAATAGACCAAGCAGAAGAAAGGATATCGGAGATTGAAGATCAGCTCAATGAAATAAAATCAGAAGACAAGAAGAGAGAAAAAAGAGTGAAAAGAAATGAACAAAGCCTACAATAAATATAGGATTATGTGGAAAGACCTAATCTACCTTTGATAGATGTACCTGAATGTGATGGAGAAAATGAATTCAAGCTGGAAAACATTCTTCAGGATATTATCCAGGAGAATTTCCCCAACCTAGCAAGGCAGGCCACCATACAGGTCCAGGAAATACAAAGAACACCACAAAGATATTCCTCAAGAAGAGCAACCCCAAGGCACATAATCGTCAGATTCACTAGAGTTGAAGTGAAGGAAAAAATGCTAAGGGCAGCCAGAGAGAAAGGTTGGTTTACCCACAAAGGAAAGTCCATCAGACTCATAGAAGATCTCTTGGCAGAAATCCTACAAGCCAGAAGAATGTGGGGGTCCATATTCAACATCCTTAAAGAAAAGAACTTTCAACCTAGAATTTCATATCCAGCCAAACTAAGCTTCAAAAGTGAAGGAGAAATAAAATCCTTTATGAACAAGCAATTACTGAGCGATTTCGTTACCACCAGGCCTGCCTTACAAGACCTCTTGAAACAAGCACTAAACATAGAAAGGAACAACCAGTAACAGCCACTCCAAAAACATACCAAATGGTAAATACCATCAACATAATGAAGAAAATGCATCAACTAACGAGCAAAACATCCAGCTAGCATCAAAATGGCAGGATCAAATGCACACATAACAATATTAACCTTAAATATAAATAGGTTAAATGCCCCAATCAAAAGACACAGACTGGCAAATTGGATAAAAAGTCAAGACCCTCAGTGTGCTGTATACAGGAAACCCATCTCATGTGCAAGAACACACATAGGCTCAACATAAAGGGATGGAGGAAGATTTACCAAGCAAATAGAGAGCAAAAAAAAAAAGCAGGAGTTGCAATCCTAGTCTCTGATAAAATATATTTTAAACCAACAAAGATCAAAAGAGACAAAGAAGGGCATTACATAATAGTAAAAGGACCAACGCATCAAGAAAAGCTAACAATCCTAAATACATGTGCACCCAATACAGGAGCACCCAGGTACATAAAGCAAGTTCTTAAGGACCTACAAAGAGACCTAGACTCCCACACAATAATAGTGGGAGACTTTAACACTACACTGTCAATATGAGACAGATCAACGAGACAGAAAATTAACAAAGATATCCAGGACTTAACTCAGATCTGGACCAAGTGGACCTAATAGATACCTACAGAACTCTCCACCCCAAATCCACAGAATATACATTCTTCTCAGCACTGCATTGCACCTAATCTAAAATTGACCACATAATTGGAAGTAAATCACTCCTTAGCAAATGCAAAAAATGGAAATCATAACAAACAATTCCTCAGACCACAGGGCAATCAAATTAGAACTCAGAATTAAGAAACTAACTCAGAACCACACAACTTCATGGAAACTGAACAACCTGCTCCTGAATGTTGACTGGATAAACAGTGAAATGAAAGCAGAAATAAAGACCTTCTTTGAAACCAACAAGAACAAAGACACAACATACAAGAATCTCTAAGACACATTTAAAGCAGTGTCTAGAGGGAAATTTATAGCAATAAATGCCCACCAGAGAAGAAAGGAAAGATCCAAATCACCACCCTATCATCAAAATTGAAAGAACCAGAGAAGCAAGATCCAAAAAACTCAAAAGCTAGCAGAAGACAAGAAGTAACTAAGATCAGGGCAGAACTAAAGGAGATAGAGACACAAAAAACCCTTCAAAAAAATCAATGAATCCAGGATCTGGTTTTTTTTTTTTTTTTTTAAAGATCAACAAAATAGACAGACTGCTAGCCAGATTAATAAAAAAGAAAAGGGAGAAGAATCAAATAGATGCAATAAAGAATGATAAAGGGGATATCACCACCAATTCCACAGAAATATAAACTACCATCAGAGATTACTACAAACAACTCTATGCACATAAACCAGTAAACCTGGAAGAAATGGATAAATTCCTGGACATTTGCACCCTCCCAAGCCTAAACCAGGAAAACATTGAAACCTTGAACAGACCAATAACAAAGGCTGAAATAGAGGCAACAATTAATATCCTACCAATCAAAAAAAGTCCCGGTCCAGATGGGTTCACAGCTGAATTCTACCAGAGGTACAAAGAGGAGCTGGTACCATTCCTTCTGAAACTATTCCAAACAATACAAAAAGAGGGAATCCTTCCCAAATCATTTTATGAGACCAACATCATCCTGATACAAAAACCTGACAGAGACTCAAAAGAAAAGAAAACTTCAGGTCAATATCCATAATGAACACTGATGCAAAAATCTTCAATAAAATACTGGCAAACCGATTGCAACAGCACACCAAAATCTTATCACGACCAAGTAGGCTTCATCCCAGTGATGCAAGGCTGGTTCAACATATGCAAGTCTATAAACATAATCCACCACATAAACAGAACCAAAGACAAAAACCACATGATTATGTCAATGGATGCAGAGAAGGCCTTTGACAAATTCAACAGCCCTTTATGCTAAAAACTCTCAATAAACTAGGTATTGATGGAACGTATCTCAAAATGACAAAACTTTTTATGACAAACCACAGCCAATATCGTACTGAATGGGCAAAAACTGGAAGCATTCCCTTTGAAATCTGGCACTAGACAAGCATGCCCTCTCTCACCACTCCTATTCAACATATATTGGAGGGTCTAGCCAGAGCAATTAGGCAAGAAAATAAAAAGGGAGGGGCATTCAATTAGGAAAGGAGGAAGTCAAATTGTCTCTATTTGCAGATGACATGATTGTATATTTAGAAGACCCTATCATCTAAGACCAAAATCTACTTAAACTGATAGGCAACTTCAGCAAAGTCTCAGGATACAAAATTAATGTGCAGAAATCACAAGCATTCATATACACCAATAACAGACTTAAAGAGAGCCAAATTAAGAATGAACTGCCATTCACAATTGCTACAAAGATAATAAAATACCTAGGAATACAACTAACAAAGGATGTAAAGGACCTCTTCAAGGAGAACTACTAACCACTGCTCAGGGAAATAAGAGAGGACACAAACAGATGGAAAAACATTCCATGCTCATGGTCAGAAGAATCAATATCGTGAAAATGGCCATACTACCCAAAGTAATTTAT
>CAUYQU010017386.1:0-10816 GCA_963574635.1 Cheracebus regulus | reverse complement strand
ATACCTATTCTAAAAGTGATCACATAATAGGAAATAAATCACTTTTTAGTAATTGCATAAGCATTTTACAGATTTAAATGAAATCCTGAGCAATAGAGCAAGATTTTCGTTCTCTCTCCCTCTTTCTCTTTCTTTCTTTTTCTCTTTTATTCTACTTCTTTCTCTCTCAAAAAAAAAAAAGAAAGAAAATTTGAGGTGCCAACAGCCACATTCAGGGTTCCCTTCAAGACATACTGTGATGGTTAATGTTCGGCATTGACTTGATTGAATTGAAGGCTGCCTAGATGGCTGGAAGAGTATTGTTTCTGGGTGTGTTGTGAGGGTGTTGTCAGAGAAGACTAACATTGAGTCAGTGGACTGGGAGAGGAAGACCCTCCCTCAATGTGGGTGGGCACCATCCAATCAGCTGCCAGTGCATCTGGAACAAAGCTGGCGGAAGAAGGGGGATGGGCAGCTCACTGAGTCGCCTCAATCTCTCCCCTGCTGCTTGAGACTTTACTTCCTCTCCTCCTGCCCTTGGACATCAGACTCCAGGTTCTTCAACCTTTGGTTTCTGGGACTTACACCAGCAGCCCCCAGGGTGGGACGGGGGTCTTGAGCCTTTGGCCTCAGACTGAGGGCTACACTGGCGGCTTGCCTGGTTTTTTTTCTGACTTGGACTGAGCCATTACTAACTTCTCTCCTTCCCCAGCTCGTAGATGGTCTATCATGGGACCTCACTTTGTAATCATGTGAGCCAATTCTCCCTAATAAACTCCCTTTTGTATGTACACATAACCTAATGGCTCTGTCCCTCTGGAAAACCCTGACTAAGAGAGATTTGGGTACTAGGAGTGGTTCTAGAGTGACAGAATTTTAAAGATGGGTTTCCTTAGTTGGTTTTGGGATTTCTCGAGTTGGCTTCCTAATTTGATTAGAACTAAAATGCTAAGGACTCTACTTCTAATAGTATGGAGAGCAATGACTGTCCTTGGCAAGAACTCTTTAGAGAGTTATGGAAGATAAATGCATTTGATTCTCCTGATTCCCAGCTCCTGAAAGGTAAGGTGTTTACTGACTCCATACATGATACCTTTCAACATTTGCAGCGAATCAACAGATATAATGAAGTTGGTTGGTTGCACCTAAGTTCACTGGATCAAGTGATGTAAGAAAAAGATGAGCTCAGGGATTCTAACTACCAGCTCCAGAAGCATATACATAGCCTAAAGTTCCTAAGGGTGTCCTGGGTGAGAATCTTCTCTGCTGTAGACAAAGGGTTGAAGTTGCTGAAAGTCAAACACAAGCTCTTATCATGTGAGTGGCTGACCTGCAGAAAAGGTGATCTCTCAGCCTCGCAGCCATCTACTGTCAAAGTGAGGGCATTGTTTGGGAAAGAATGGGGTCCTGTAAGTCGGGATGGGAATGTGTGGGAGGACTCTGATGAAGCTGGGGACACTGAGCTCCTAAATTCTGATGAGCCTGTTTTTCCAGAAGTGGCCTCCCCATTCCCAGCGGTGCAGCCTCCTCTCCCCACCCACAGTGGTACCGGCCTTTCCAACTTTTCTGAGGAGGTTAACCCTGCATTGCTCAAGGAAACAGCGATGGTCTCCCTGAGGCAGCTGCCAGGCAACACAATACTGATTCTCCTCAGGACCCACCCCAACACCCCTCTTTGCTTCTAGACCTGTAACCAGACTCAAGTCCCAGCAGACCCCTAGAGGTGAGGTTCAGAGTGTAACCCATGACAAGGCGTACTTCACTCCAAAAGAAATGCTTGAGCTTTCTAAGTTATACAAGCAGAAATCTAGGGAACAAGTAGACGAATGGACATTAAGGGTGTGGAATAATGGTAGAAGGAACATAAAGTTGGATCAGGCTGAATTCATTGGTAGGTGTTCACTAAGCAGAGATTGTGCATTTAATGTTGCAGCTCGGGGAGTTTAAAAAGGCTCTAATGATTTATTTGCTTGGCTAGCTGAAACACGGACCAAAAGACGGCCCACTGAGTGAGCTGGAAAGGCCTGATCTCCCTTGGTTTAATGAAGAGGAAGGGATCCAGAGGTTTAGGGAGATTGAAATGCTAGAGTAGATTTGTCACTTTAGACCTACTCACCCCAATTGAGAGGTGTGGAAGACATACCCTTCACCAGTACCTTGCATTAAATAGATTTGTGAGAGAAGCACCTGCATCCTTGAAGAGGTCTGTGATTGCTCTTCTCTGAATGCCAGATCTTACAGTGCGAACTGCAGTCACTTAGGCTAAAAACCTAAATGCAATTGGGATAATGGTATCCTGAGGTGGCAGGGGCCAAGTGGCGGCCTCAACCGTCAAAGGCAAGGCCAGTATAGTTACTGTCATGGAGAGCAGAGACAAAGCAGCAGTCAGAATAGTCTGACTCGTGTAGAGCTCTGGCACTGGCTAATTAATCATGGTGTTCCTAGAAGTGAAATCGATAGGAAGCCTACTACGTTCTTACTCGATCTGTATAAGCAGAAAACTTCCAGATTAAGTGAACAAAAGACTAATTTGAATTATAAAAACAAAGAGTCATGGCCCTTCAATCAATTTCCAGACTCGAGCCAGTTTACAGACCCAGAACACCTTGAAGGAAGGGAAGGCTGGGTCCCCTTGAAGAAGGGGACCAACTATACTATCAAACATTTATACTGTTAAACTTCCTCCCATCCTACCCTAAGGGACCTCCAGTCTTTTACCAAGGTAACTGTGCACTGGGAAAGAGAAATAACAACTTTTAGGGACTACTAGACACTGACTCTGAGCTGACATTGATTCGAGGGAATCCAAAATATCATTGTGATCCTCCAGTCAGAATAGGGGCTTATGGAAGTCGGGTGATCAATAGAGTTTTAGCTCAGGTATGACTTAATAATGGGTCCAGTGGGTCCCTGGGCCCATCCTGTGGTCATTTCTCCAGTTCCAAATTCATAACTGGAATAGACATACTTGGCAGCTGGCAGAATCCCCACACTGGCTCCCTGATCTGTGGAGTGAACTCTATTATGGTGGGAAAGGCCAAATGGAAGACATTAGAGCTGCCCCTATCTAAGAAAATAGTAAATTGAAAATATTGTATTCCTGGAGAGACTGCAGAAACTAGCACCACCATCAAGGACTTGGAGGATGCAGGGGTGGTGATTCCCACTACATCCCCACTCAACTCTCTCCTATGTGGCCTGTGAAGAAGACAGATGGATCCTGGAGAATGACAGTGGATTATCTTAAGCTTAACCAAATGGTGACTCCAATTGCAGCTGCTGTACCAGATGTGGTATTGTTGCTTTGAGCAAATTAACATGTCTCCTGGTACCTGGTATGCAGCTATTGCTCTGGAAAATGCCTTTTGTTCTATCCTTGTCCATAAGGGCCACCAGAAGCAGACTGTCTTCAGCTGGCAAGGCCAGCAGTACCCTTCACTCTCCTACATCAGAAGTATGTCCACTTTCCAGCTCTATATTAGAATCTTGTTTGCAGATATCTTGATCACTTTTCCTTTCCACAAGACAGCACACTGGCTGATTGCATTGATGGCATTATGCTGATTAAACCAACTGACCAAGAGTAGCAATGACTCTGGACTTATTGGTGAGATATTTGCATGTTGGAGGGTGGGAGATAAATCCAACTAAAATTCAGGGGCTTTCTAGCTCAGTAATATTTCTAGGGGTTCAATGGTGTGGGGCCTCTTGAGATATTTCTTCTAAGGTGAAAGATAAGTTGTTGTATCTGGCCTCATATGCTTTGGATGTTTGTCCCCTCCAAATCTCATGTTAAAATGTGACCTTCCATGGTGGGGCCTGGAGGGAGGTGTTTGACCGTGGGGGTGAACCCCTCATGAATGGCTTTGTGCCCTCCCCATGGTGATAGGTGAATTCTCACTCTGCTAGCTCACATGAGAGCTGACTGTTTCAAAGGCACCTCCTTCTCTCCCTCTTGCTCCCTCTCACTGTGAAATGCTGGTTCCCTTTCACCTTCTGCCATGAATGGAAGCTTCTTGAGGCAGATGCTGGCACTGTGCTTCCTGTAGAGCCTGCAGAACTGTGAGCCAAATAAACCTCTATTCTTTATAAATTACTCAGTCTCGGGTATTCCTTTATAGCAATGCTAATGAACTAATACATGGTCCCTCCTGCAACCAAGGCAGTGGGGCATGACACCTAATCAGCCTATGTGGATTTTGAGCACAACACATTTCTCATTTGGGTGTGTCACTCTAGCCCATTTATTGAGTGATCTGAAAGGCTGGTACTTTTGGTACCTTTTTCCTTCTTTTTTTGAAATGGAGTTTCACTCTTTTGCCAAGGCTGCAGTGCAGTGGCACAGTGTTGGCTCACTGCAACCTCCACCCCCCAGGTTCAAGTGATTCTCCTGCCTCAGCCTCCCGAGTAGCTGGGATTATAGGTGCCTGCCACCACGCCCAGCTAATTTTTGTACTTTTAGTAGAAACGAGGTTTCACCATGTTGGCCAGGCTGGTCTCAAACTCCTGACCTCAGGTGATCCACCTATCTCGGACTCCTGAAATGCTGGGATTACAGGTGTGAGCCACCGCACCCAACCAAAGACAGTTCTTTCTGCATGGGGCCCAGAACAGGAGAAGGTTCTGCGACAGGTCCAGGCTGCCGTGCAAGCTATTCCACCACTTAGGCCATATGACCCAGCAGATCAACAGTGCTGAGGTGTCAGGGGCAAATAGAGATGCTACTGCGAGCCTTTGGCAGCACCCATAGGTGAGTCAGAGCAGATAACTTTTGCAGATAGCTACTCTCCTTGTGAGGGACAGCTCTTGGCCTGCTACTGGGCCTTGGTGGAAACCAAACCTTTGAGGCCAGGCACGGTGGCCCCAGCACTTTGGGAAGCTGAGGCAGGAGGATTACTTGAGCCTAGGAGTTCAAGACAAGCCTGGGCAAAATAGCAAGACCCCATTTCTACAAAAAAAAAATTAATTTAGCTGGGCAAACTCGGGAGGCTGAGACAGAAGGATAGCTTGAGCTGAGGAGCTGAGGCTGCACTGAGCCACGGACATGCCACTACTCTTCAGCCTGGGTGACAAAGCAAGACCCTGTCCCCTCTCAAAAAAGGAAGCATTTGACTGGGCCACCAAGTTACCATGTGACCTGAACTGCCTATCATGAACTAGGGGCTTTCTGACGCATCTAGTGTAAAGTTGGGCATACACAGAAGCACTCCATTATTAAATGGAAGTGGTATACACATGATCAGGCTCAAACAGGTGCTGAAGGCACAAGTAAGTTACAAGAGGAAACGGCCCAAATGCTCGTGGTCCCCACTCCTGCTACCCTGTCTTCTCTCTCCCAGCCTGCACCTATGGCCTCATGAGGAGTTCCTTATGATCAGTTGACAAAGGAAGACGAGGGCCTGGTTTACCAACAGTTCTGAGCAATTTGTAGGGACCACTCAAGAGTGGACAGCTGCAGCACTACAGCCCCTTTCTGGGACATCCCTGACAAACAGTGGGAAAGGAAAATCTTCCCAGTGGGCAGAACTTCGAGCAGTGCACCTAGCTGTGTACTTTGCTGGAAGGAGAAATGGCTAGATGTTCAATTACATACTGATTCTTGGGCTGCAGCCAATGGTTTGGCTGGATGGTCAGGACTTGGAAGTAACATGATTGCAAAATTGGTAATGAAGAAAACTGGGGAAGAGGTATGTGGATGGACCTCTGAGTGATCAAAAATATGTGAATATATTTGTGTCCTATGTGAGTGCTCACCAATGGGTGACCTCAGCAGAGAAGAATTTTAATAATCAAATGGATAGGATGACCTGTTCTGTGGACACCACTCAGCCTCTTTCCCTAGCCATCTCTACCATTGCTCAATGGCTTCATGAATGAAGTGGCCATGGTGGCAGGAATGGAGGTTCCTGGGCTCAGCAGCATGGACTTCCACTCACCAAGGCTGACCTGGCTATGGCCACTGCTGAGTGCTAAATCTGCTGCAGCAGAGACCAACACTGAGCCCTCAATATGGCACCATTCCTCAGAATGATCAGTACCTGGTGGCAGGTTAATCATATTGGGCCACTTCCATCATGAAAGGGGCAGCAGTGTGTCCTTACTGGAATAGATACTTACTCTGGATATGGATTTGCCTTTCCTGCATGCAGTTCTTCTACCCACACTACCATCTGTAGACTTACGGAATGCCTTATCCATTGCCATTGCATTCATCACAGCATTGCTTCTGACCAAGGAACTCACTTCACAGCCAAAGAACTGTGGCAATGGCTCACGCTCATGGCATTCACTGATCTTATCATGTTTCTCATCATCCTGAAGCAGTTGGCTTCAGATAATAGTGGGATGGCCTTTTGAAGTCACAATTACTATGCAAACTATGCAGAGCTGGAGCAAAGTTCTCCAGAAGGCTGTATACATGTTCTGAATCAGTATCCATATATGGTACTGTTTTTCCCATAGCCAGGATTCATGGGTCCAAGAATCAAAGGGTGGAAGTAGAAGTGGCACCATTCACCATTACCCCTAGTGGTTCACTAATGAAATTTGTGCTTCCCACTCCTGCAACATTATGTTCTTCTGACATAGTGATTCCATTAAACTTTAAATTATGACTGTCACCTGGCCACTTTGGCCTCCTCCTGCCTCTAAATCAACAGCCGAAGAAGGGAGTTACAGTGTTGGCTGGGGTAGCTGAGCTTCACTACCAAGATGAAATCAAAATACTATTCCACAATGGAGATAAGAAAGAGAACCTCTAAAATACAAGAGATGCCTTAGGGCATCCCTTACTATCCTGCCTTGTAATTAAGGTCAATGGGAAACAACAACAGACTAATCCAGGTAGGACCACAAACAGGTTTGGATCACTCTACCAGGTAGAAAAACACAACCAGCTACGGTGCTTGCTGAAAGCAAAGGGAATATAAAATGGGTAGTAGAACAAGGTAGTTATCAATACCAGTTACGACCACGTGACCAGTTACAGAAACAAGGACTGTAATTGTCATGAGTATTTCTGCCTTATTTTGTTAAGAATACACTCATGCATATATACACCTGCATTAAGTAAATATATTTTTATTTCCTTTCTTATTCCTTTATCATGTAACATAAGATTTACTGACTTCATATCAGCATTTAAGTATTGTTAATTTTATGTAACAGTATTTAAGGACTAGTACATTTTCAGTTGTACAAAAAAATAGTTGTATGTAATAGAATTGACTTCATAATTGTCTTTATTTGGAGATTAAGTATGGTTTGAGGAGATATGTATGGGTGCCAAAATGACAAGGGGTTTACTTGTGATGGTTAATATTAGGTGTCAACTTGACTGGATTGACGGATGCCTACATGGCTGGTGAAACATTGTTTCTGGGTATGTCTGTGAGGGTGTTGCCAGAGGAGATTGACATTTGAGTCAGTGGACTCGGAGAAATAGACCCACCCTCAATGTGAGTGGCACCATCCAATCCGATACCAGCATGACTAGAACAAAGTAGGCAAAGGAAAGTGGGATCAGTTTGCTTGCTTAGTTTTCTGAATCTCTTCTTCCCATGCCAGATGCTTGCTGCCTTCCTGCTGCCCTTGGGCATCAGACTCCAGGCTCTTCAGCCTTCGGACTCTGGAACTTGCACCAGTGGCCACTCAGGGAGCCTTAAGCCTTTGGCCTCAGACTGAGGGCTGCACTGTCGGCTTCCCTGGTTTTAAGGGTTTGGGAATTGGACTGAGACACACAACTGGCTTCTCTCCTCCAGCCTGCAGACAGTCATCATGGGACTTCACCTTGTAACTGTGTGAGCCAATTCTTAATAAACTCCCTTTTATATATACATATATGCTATTGCTTCTGTCTCTCTAGAAAACTCTAATACACAAGTCTTATGTGGATCTTTACTCTGGTATATGTTAGTCTTTTCAGAGGTTTTAATAATGGTATGATGGCCATGGAAACATATTTAGTTGAATGGTTTTTAATAGTAGATATAGAGATCATGCCCTTTTCTGCCAAGTTCAGTTTTAATACTTTTTATTGCCAAATGGTTCTCTCAATTTTATCCTCTACTATTTGAAATATAAAATAATGTTTGGCACAATGGTTCATGCCTATAATCCCAGCACTTTGGGAAGTTGAGTCAGGCAGATCATCTGAGGTCAGAAGTAGAGACGAGTCTGACCAACATGGTGAAACCCTGTCTCTATTAAAAATACAAAATTCGCTGGGTATGGTGGTGTGTACCTGAAGTTCCAGCTACTCAGGAGGCTGAGGCGGGAGACTCTCCTGAACCTGGGAGGCAGAGGCTACAGTGAGTTGAGATTGCACCACTGCACTCAAGCCTGGACAATAGCAAGACTCTGCCAAAAAAAAAAAAAAATTATAAGTAAAAAAATAAAAAGAAAATCAGTCAACCTTTCCAACATTGCAATTCTGAAATTCCCCATTAGTTCCTGCTTGGAATCCAGTTGATTCTTTCCTGAACATGTCTTTTGCAATACCTTGTCAATTGCAGCCAATAGAAACCAACACACATTACTAATATTGTGTTTTCCTGCATCTTTCCCTAGAGCTATAAATTTATTGGGATATAATCTGCCTTCAAAGTCACTGTGGGCAACATTTTAACCAAGGTTTTTGTCTTTCAGACTTTATAACAGTTTCTTCACTGCCTACAACTTGTCCTGCAAGCCAATGACAAACTATAATTTTTTGCTACGTTGGCACCCCACTACTGGTAGCAATTTCTGTATTAGAATAAGCTAAATTATACTAATAAGAAACAACCCCAAAATTTCCATGGCTAGAAATACTAAATAGTTCTCTCTGTCTTAAGTTACGTGTTCATTATACTTCAGCTGGTGGGAATCACGGAGCTGACTCAGCTCTACGTCCTCTTCACTAATGGATGTAGTTAGTCAAAGACTCCAAGACCTGGAACTACTATGGCAGGAATAAGTGGATTTAGTTGGTGCACTAGATCGCAAAGACTTCTGCACACATTTTACTAACCAAATCAAGTCACATTGCCATATCTGCTTTCAAGGGGAAAGTCCAATTTTGACATGCGCCTGGAAAATACGGTATCAAAACAGTAAACAATCCTTATGTTTATTACTGTTTTTTTTTTTTAGATTGAGGTTCTTAAGAATAAGTTCCAAATGAACTTTCCACAATACTACACCTAAAAAGGGAACACCAATTTTCATCTGTGTTTCTACATGTGTAAGGATACCTAGGACCATTTCCCAGACTGATCTTAAAAATGCATGCTCCACTGGTTTTAAGATGCTATATAAAACCAGAATTGTGTTTCCTAATAGTTTTTTAAAAGATGGTAAAATTTCAACAGACTTCTTCACTGTAGAACTACTCAGGAGCATCTCATGGAGCTAGAATACCTTGAAATACACTTTAGATTTTTTTTTAATGGCTTTCATTTCTAAAAATATAATTCAATAAGTGAATTTATTCTGTGTTATATCTAAGTTTTGTTTCTCTGGTAAATTTACCCTGAGACTGGTTCTTTTGGAAGATATGAGCCATAATGTCCAAAGAATTACCTATAACTACAGAATATCTCTTTCTGTGTTGTGGAGTCAGCTTTAGCATGCCAGAATTACCTACACTGCACTTCTGTGACTTGGGGAGGCATGTGCCGGTTTGTGTAAAAAGACTTGATGTTTCCATATAGATAATTATCCCATGACAGATCCTCTATGCTGTCTACTTCTGACATTAGATCAAGCAACTGTGTGGGACTGGTCCTCTTCTCTTCTACACAATGCTGAGTTTGCCCTTTTCAAAGTTTCCTTCCCATAAAGATTATCTTACCATTTGTACTAATATGATTTTATTCACTTAAAAATAGAAGAAAGCTACACCTATATTCCATAACCTCCATGGGCCAGATCCAAATTCACCTGTGCAGCCTCATTGATTCTAACCTACTCCACCCAACTTCTCTATTACTGGAGGTTTTCTTGGCTTTTGGCCACAGTGTAACTACCGTGCACTGGATTTCTCCATGGAGCACGAGGAGGCTATCTATTCACTTGAAGGTAGTTACCATTGTGTTTATGACTTTAGAAATGCAAGACTGATTTATCTCCTGATACTAAACTGCATTATGAACAACTTAAGGTTTGACACATTTCCCAGAATGAATTTTCTCTCTTTCTGTTCTCTTGCTTTATTTACTTCAAGAAGAACATCCAGAGCTTACTCAAGAAGGATAATGCTCCATGGTTATGTCTTCTCTGGGAGTTGCAAACAAGACTCAGTCAGCCTGCCAAGCATATGCATATGGGTATTCCAATGTGAAACAGAAGCTTCACTGATCAGTGAACAGAATGAACCACAGCTGCTAGTTTAGATCTGGCTCGAATCAGAAGTTGTGACTTTTGCCATCTCCAAGGGCTGGTTAATGCTCTGATTCATGCATGAACCAGTCCATATGGGGTAGGCAACACAGCTTGAGCTGGAACTTTCTATTCAAATGTTATCAAGTCCAGGAAAACAGTGCTTCTCATACCAATCTATCCTCATTTTTGATTACATGAATAGCATAATTTAAAGCTACATGCTTTTAATCTCTGAAAATACAATGGTATTTGCTTATAGGTAAAATTTGCAGGCAGCTGCTAGAAATCGCCCTTCCAACCAAATGGCCTACCTCTATCTCTTTTATTTTATTATTATTTTTTTTAATTTTATTTTTTATTGCATTTTAGGTTTTGGGGTACATGTGAAGAACATGCAATATTGTTGCATAGGTACACACGTGGCAGTGTGGTTTGTTGCCTTCCTCCCCTTCACCTATATCTGGCATTTCTCCCC
>CAUYQU010017385.1:0-97920 GCA_963574635.1 Cheracebus regulus | reverse complement strand
TTCTTTCTCCTTTTCTCTCTTTTTCTAAAATCTCTTCCTCTTTCTCTTTCATTTTTTTCTTTCTTTTGCGGTTTCTTTCTTTCTCCTTTTCTCTCTTTTTCTAAAATCTCTTCCTCTTTCTTTCTCTTTCATTCTTTTTTCTTTCTTTTGCTGTTTCTTTCTTTCTCCTTTTCTCTCTTTTTCTAAAATCTCTTCCTCTTTCTTTCATTCTTTAAAAAAAAAAAAAAAACATAATGACAGTGACATCCAACATTCACAGTGGTACATCTTTCACCCAGGAATTAAACACAGGAATTAAGCCTATGTTTTAATTTCTTTGACCCCACCCTCTTTTTTTAAACTAATTCTATAACTAGCACTCCTAAGCACACCCGCCAGCACTGACTAAGGATTCAAGTTGAGGCATCTTTCTTTCCTCAATAGTACTTGTTCAAAATAAAACAACTGAAAGAATACCTCGGCCAGCAGCAATGGCTCATGCCTGTAATCCCAACACTTTGGGAGGTCAAGGCAGGAGGATCATTTGAGGTCAGGAGTTCAAGACTAGCCTGGGAAACACAGCAAGACCCCATCTCTACAAAAAATTTAAAAATCAGCCGAGAGTAGTGGCAGGCACCTATAGCTCCAGTTACTTGGGAGGCTGAAGTGAGGGGACTGCTTAAGCCCAGGTGGTAGAGGCTGTGGTAAGCCATGATCGCACCACTGCACTTCAGCCTCAGTGATAGAGGGAGACTCTGACTCAATACAAACAACTTGAACCGCCATAAATACTCGAAGCTGATTCCTTCTTGCTGAGAGTTAACTGTGGGGGGGTGCTTAATTAAAAAATTAAGGGATATACAGTACCTGAGTTTGAATCCTGACTTCACTCCCCGCCCCTACCCCATTTACAAGCTGTTTGACTCTGGGCAAGTTACTTCATTTGTAAAACTGTTGTGAGGATTACGTAAGATAATGCACATACAGTACTCAGTACAGTGCCTGGCACATAGTAAACATTCAACAAACCTTAGCTGCCATTATTATTACTAGTGCGTGTAGTTGATTTTATCCAAACTCTGACTCCAACATAGCTTGGAAACCTTGAGCAAATTACTAACCTCTCTGTGTCTCAGTTTCCTCATCTATAAATGGGAATAATATTATCACCTACGTCCTGGGACTGTTGTGAAGATTAAATGTGTTAACACATATAGAGATGTAGTTAAGTGTTAGCTGTAGTTAAGTATTAGAGGTCCCACGTACTCTAGAAAAGAGTTGAGGGAGCCAGGCGCAGTGGCTCACCCCTGTAATCCCAGCACTTTGGGAGGCCAAGGCGGGCAGATCACTTGAGGTCAGGGGTTTGAGACCAGCTTGGTCAACATGGTGACACCCCATCTCTACTAAAAATACAAAAATTAGCCGGGCTGCAGCCCTAAAAAAGGATGAGTTCATGTCCTTTGCAGGGATATGGATGAAGCTGTAAACCATCATTCTCAGCAAACTAACACAGGAACAGAAAACCAAACACTGCCTGTTCTCACTAATAAGTGGGAGGTGAACAATGAGAATACATGGACACAGGGAGGGGAATATCACATACTGGGGCCTGTTGGGGGTGGGGGGTTAGGGAAGGATAGCATTAGGAGAAATATCTAATGTAGAGGATGGGTTGATGGGTGCAGCAAACCACCATGGCATGTGTATACCTATGTAACAAACCTGCACATTCTGCCCATGTATCCCAGAACTTAAATTTTTAAAAAAGGAAATATATACCAAAAAAAAATTAGCCAGGCATGGTGGTGGACGCCAAAATCCCAGCTACTCAGGAGGATGAGGCAAGAGAGTCACCTGACCCCGGGAGCCAGAGGTTGCAGTGAGCTGAGATCGCACCACTGCACTCCAGCCTGGGGGACAGAGCAAGATTCCGACTCAAACAAAAAAAGAGCTGAGGGAAAATACAGTTGGCCTCTTTATGCAGAACATGGGTTAAACATTCATGGATTCCACCAACCATGGACTGAAAATATTCAAAAGAATAAATGTCTGAGATGATGGATATGCTAATTACCCTGATCTGATCACTATACATTACATGCACATCACTATGCACCACCATGAATATGTACAATTATTGCATCCATTTTTAAAATATAAAAATAAATCATTTAAAAGTGAAATACATTTGAAACCATTAAAAAAATATTCAGAAAAAATTGGATGGTTACATGTGTAATGAAGATGTACGAACGTCCTTCCTTGTTATTGCTCCCTAAGCAGTACAACTATTTACACAGCATTTACATTTTATTAGCTGCTGCAAATAACCCAGAGATTATTTAAAGTATACGGGAAGACATGTGTGGGTTATATGCAAATTTTATATATTTTAAATTTTGTCACCTAATTAAGAGGGGTGGGCGTGTGCCTGTCCCAGATAAAATACTACACCATTTTATGTAAGGGACTTGAGCATCTACAGATTTTGGTATCCTCAGTAGGGGTCCCGGAACCAATCTCTAACATATACTGTGGGATGACTATAGTTAATTTAGTTCAACATTGTACACAACAATGTATCATATTAGCTACTGTAAGATGCAACTTTGGGTAACTGTG
Organism: Cheracebus regulus; assembly: GCA_963574635.1. NCBI lineage: Eukaryota > Metazoa > Chordata > Mammalia > Primates > Pitheciidae > Cheracebus > Cheracebus regulus. The sequence goes on along the minus strand of CAUYQU010017385.1, from coordinate 95,319 downwards.
TTTCCATATGTGTATATATACTTAGATATCCACACCTATATAACATTTCTCATTTCTCATACATAACATATAAATATACAATTAAACAAAAATATAGTCCATGTAGGAAGTGGCTGAAAATTTTGGGTATTTTTTAACAAGTTTGACCCCATGTATTCTATTTATTCCCCAAACATTTAGCATGACTGCTAAGTATTAGATGCTGTGCTGGATACCAGAAATACAAAGATAGATCAGACAGTCCTCTACCTTTAAAAAGTTAGTGTAGGGGGGCAGGGCGAGAAAAAAAAAAAAAGCTAGTGCAGTGCCATCACAGACAAAAAGAAAGACCAGCTACACAAGACCATCTCAAAAACCCTTTACCCAAATGAATCTTCCCAGTCAGGAGTCCACACATTACCTTAGACCATCTGGGAGGCCTTCATCTGATTTGGAAGCACATAAACTAGAAGATTCCGGAGGACTGGGGGCATTGGCCACAACACCAGCGACCTCAGACGCTGCCATTATGCTCTGCACATTTAGAAACAAATTACAGGCTACAAGTTTCCAAAGTTTAAAACAAATGTATCTCTCCCCCCTCAGAATGTCCACACAACAGAGCTGTTCCAGTAAAGAAACAAAAAAACCTGGGCTCCAGGAGAAAATACTTAAGAGTATTAAAAGAGACATTGCATGCAAGGTCCCAGTGGGCACAATCCTCAGGAGTCACTACATTTACATAAATATCTAGGAGTCTATGCAAAGATCTTATTTTCACTTTTGGCAGAAATGTAGTCATTTAAAACAACAGATCATAGTTTGTGAGGATCATCCAAATGGTCCCATGCCTACCTTGTCTGCTATCATTTATAATAAAAGATGTACCTTTTGGCCTAGTATCAATCAGATCTCATGTTTTTAAATCACTTTATGGTTGTTATATTCAAAGCATTCTCCATTAATTCAAGTGAAGTTTTTGGAGGTGCTTGCCAGTAAGTGAACAAGTAATGCCATACTGGGCAATCCAGGGTACATCTTTACTGTCCCACAGATGGGAAAGGCCTGATACCCAATAACTGAGCAAAGTGAGCGACTAGTGGTGCAAAAAAGAAACCTGGGTTCTCTAGCTTGAAAATGACAAGCTGAAAAACATGGCAACACAAGGGAACTGGGACGGATGCCTTTTTTAAAAATCAAAGGTCATCTTTTATGCTGCAGAGCAAACTTACGACCTTATGAGGAGAAAAGAAAATCAAAATACTTCGGAGGTGGGGGTGAATGTAAGGTTAGTTTGCATTCTTGCTTTTATTTTAACAGCATCACAGGTACTCCCCTAGGAACACTGAAGAGCGCACGGGGTAGATACAGAGAAGCGGCTGTGTCAACACCTCAGTCACAGACCACAGAACCTCTGTGCCTCGGTTTCCCTCATTATACAAAGCTCCTGGGAGAAAATGGGCCCCAAATCGCCATTACTTCTCCCTCAGATGCAAACATGCCATCTCCAACAGAGCCCACGGCCCGGGGTTCTCGGCATCCAGTGAACGAAACCCCAGGACAAGGGTCACGCATGCAACTCCGTGGCTACAGAGCCCGTGGCTCGGGGAGAAACAGCCGGCTGGAGGGTTGAGTGTGCCAAAAAGAACTCCGCAACCCGGGCGACCACCAGCGAGGCGGCGGCGCCGGAGCCACGGGTCCTCGGGCGAAAACAGGGGACAGACGGGAAGGGGACAATGGGGGGAAGCGGCGCTGGGTGGCCTCGGCCACTGTCCACAGGGGACTGCTAGGCTGGCCGCTGGCTCGGAAAAGACCCCCTCCACCCCTTCCCCTCGGGCCCCCACCCCGCTGCCAGCCCCCCATCCCACTTCTAGGCCGGGACCCCCGCCTCGGTTCTCACAGCACCCTCCACGCCCCCCACCCGACCCCCGGCCCCGGCCCTCGCCCCGCAGCCCCCTCCCACGCCCGCCCCGCACACACCTCCCGCGCCGCGCCCCCGAGAGAAAAGTGGGGGAGGGACGGGACGCACCTGAGCGGGCGGAGCGGGGGGAGGGGGCGGCCGAGCCACGGGGGGAGGGGTCGAGCGCCGGCCCGCGTGCGGCACCTCCCACTTCCGGCGGCACGAGCGGAGGGGGCGAGGCTCTGGCCGCGAGAGGAGAGGCCGCGGTGGGGCCGCGCCGCCCCCGACGGCGCCCTCTGGCGGCCAGAGCTGGCGCCGCCGGGGCACAGAGATGCTGCGGGAGACCCCTGAGATACATACAGGTGGACTCTCCCAGGGCACAGGGAAGAGGGGAAAGCCGACTGCGAGAAGGAAGGAGGCCTGGCGGGGCAGAAGTCCCTCTGGGAAGATTACAGGGACAGTCGGGGCCATGGCGGTCAAAGAGAGAAGAGCAACGAGGGGTTTTAAAGGTTGGAACCGAGATGCCCTTTAAAGAGGACGCCATGAAGGAGAAGATCTCTCTGAAGAGGGACCATGTGGAAGATGCCCCGAGAACTCGGGGCGGCAGAGCCCGCGGGTTCAGCCCCCCGCGCCCGCACGGCCCCTGCCCGCGGAGGCCGCCCGCGGGAGCCGGACCCCGGGCGCTGGTTGCTGGGGCCCGCGAGGTCGCCGGGCCGCAGGCATCGCGCTGATTGGCTGCGCCGCGGGCGGAAGTGATGCTGCTGTCACTGCTCCTCAGGCTCCCGGGAAGCCGCGAGTTTCCGCAGGGAGGCGGCGACAGCTGCGGCCGGGCCGGTGAGTTAGGAACTAGGTGTGGGCTGGACCTGGGAAGTCGTAGGGGGGGGCCAGAAGTTGGGAGAGCCGGCGTCTGAGGATGAGGGAGCTGCTCAGACGGTGCATGAGGTCCTGGCGTGGGGGACCCCAGGGAGATAGGGCCCCAGGGTCCAGGATTCCAGTATAGTGTGGGTGCTAACGAGGAGGGGGCACATTGCACGGAGCGATCGAAGTCGATGGAGGGAGAATCGGGAAACTGACCCGGTACCCACGCTGGCTTCTAGGAGCCGGGTGTAGAGCAGCGAGGGCAGTCGCTTGGGAGCAGGATCTTAGACTCCGGGCTGCCCATTCTCTTCTTCCTCTTCTTCCTTGTCAACTAAGAGCTGTAAGGAGAGGCCTAGCCGTTGGGAGAGGGTGACATCTGCTTTCAGAAGGCATTTAAGTTTCCTTTCCCAGAAGCTTGGGGGATGAAAATGCTGCTCTGCCACTGGGAGAAAGGAGGAGGTCATGCTACTCTTTCTTCCGGAAATCTGTGGTGGGATCTCCGGAGTCTGAAGGAGCTAGTCTAGAGGGGTCACCGTCTGGTTAACAAGGTACTGTTTTGTTTGCTTAGCAGAGTATGCAGACTGGGGAAGACACTTCAATCTCTTGGGAGAATTGAGGTTCCCGGGGGCAGGGAGGGATTGAGAGGAAGTATGCCTGGAAACCTAAGAGAAAAAGACAGGAAGAAACGTGGAATGAAAATTTTGAGGGAAACGAGAGGTGGCATAAGTTCGCCTCCCACTTTCCAGGCAACCTTTCAGTAAAATTCCCATTTTCCTGGAAAGCGTTGAGGTAGAGCCGCTTGGGTTTGTGTCTGAGTACTAAGCCCTGCCCCAGGGTGGACTCAGTGGAGAGCAAAGGCTCTTAAAGGAGCCTAGCCACCATAGGTACACACGTCCTGCCACCCCATTTGTCTGTCCCTGAGTTCTAACTTGGTTCGTCTTTTCTTTGAGGGCTCCTAAGACCAATTCCCTGGCTCTGCCAAACCTAGGCAATAGGAGTCCCAGTATGGAGACCGAGTCCTCACCTTGAAGCCAGCCTCCTGAGCTTGGTACAGGCGTAGCTGCTTAGAGAGGTTCTCTCGTCATTCCTTCTCTCCTGGTTGCCCGTTTGCCCTTGGTGCCTGTTCTGTTTTGTTTGCACTTTTTGCCTTTCTTCCCGTTTCACCTCCGCCTCCAGCCTCCTCTTACTTTCCCTGGTATCTTTCTGAGATACACAAATCAGGAAGTTAGCAACCACCTGGACTTCTAGGACGTTATTACCTACTTTTTCAGAGGCACTTTGGTAAGTTTTTTGCTAGGCCTCTAGGGGAAAACAGGAAAAGATAGCATGATAGCACAGGAAGTAGGGTTTCTGGGTGTTATACTGATTTGGCCTCATCATACCAGCTCTGTGACAGTCTATGACCTATTTTAGATCTTTGGAAATGACGAGTAATCAAGTTTCTTTGGTCCCTGGTCCTGGAGTTTATCTAACTTCTGCTCATTTCACTGGGATTGGTGGGACATTGTTTCTTCTGTTCTTGGGTTCCACAGGTCTGTAGCCTTTGCTGAGTCAACACTGCTCACAGAGAAAGTGATGCCTTTTCTCCATTTGCACAACATGAGTGTGACGTGGTTAGCCAGACCAGGAGCTCAACCTCATGTAGAGTCCAGGTGGGCACGGGGCCCTGTTATGGGGAGTTAGCCTTGAGGACAGCTGGACTGAGGAGTCAGCTAGGGAAAGATTTATGTCCCCTCTAAAGGCGGGGATAAGGGGGCTGTGTCTCCTAAAGCAGTCACGATGCAGCCACCAGTTTGTGGGAGCGATGTGTGCTTTGAGTCCCATGAGTGGCAACAGGGGGCAGGTGCAGTGCCTATGAGCAACTGGACTCCTGCTGGATGAGCTGGGGTGGTGAGGATTGGCTGTCTTGCTGTGAGAGGCCGTCTGCTGGTGTTAGTGCCGGCCCACACTCTACTTGGGGGCTTATTCCAGTTGGTCAGGGATCAATGTGAACAAACAGAGGGATCAAATGTTGAATAATTTAAAAGACATGACTTGGGGACTTCCGGGGGAATGCATGGATGGCTCAGCATCTCCCTCTCAGATTCCTGTAGTTACCAGCTCTTCCATCTCTTCCACATCCTTTTTCTTTGTCTGCAGTCCACTGCTCTGATGCCGAAGGGGAGGCAGAAAGTGCCACACTTGGATGTCCCCCTGGGCCTGCCCACCTGCCTCTGGCTGGAATTAGCCGGGCTCTTGTTACTGGTTCCCTGGGTCATGAGCCTAGCAGGGACAGGTGGGCCTGATGGCCATGGTCCAGGGGGGCCGAGCTGGGCTGTGCACCTGGAAAGCCTGGAAGGTGAGGGGGAGGAAGAGACTCTGGAGCAGCAGGCGGATGCCTTGGCTCGGGCAGCAGGGCTGGTGAATGCTGGACGCATCGGAGAGCTTCAGGGGCACTACCTCTTTGTCCAGCCTGCTGGGCGCAGGCTGGCCCTGGAGATGGAGGCCATCCGGCAGCAGGTGGAAGCTGTGTTGGCTGGGCATGAAGCTGTGCGCTGGCACTCAGAGCAGAGGCTGCTAAGGCGGGCCAAACGCAGCGTCCACTTCAATGACCCCAAGTACCCGCAGCAGTGGCACCTGGTGAGTCCAGCCCTGCAGTTTACAGTTTCAGGTGGGTGGGTTCCGGCCAGTTCTTTAGTGGGCTTTTGACTGTAGCACTCTTCAGTTGCTTCCATCCTTTGCCTGAGGGACCATTTCCCGTTTCTGTGGTGTTTCTCTCAGCTCTCCCTCCCCTCTACTGTCTTCTAGAGGCTAGTGTTCTGCAGTGCTCAGGGCACAGATGGTGCTCCCTGGCTGCCTGGGCTCATGGTCCAGCTCTGCCACTTTCTAGTATGTGCATTTGGGCAAGCTGCTTAAGCCCTGTGCCTCAGCTTCCCCATCTATAAAGTGGAGATGGTAATAGTGCCTACCTCATAGAGTTATAGTTAGGGTAAGTAAATGTATACATGTGCAGCACTTAGAACAGTGCCTGACACATGGTAAACACTATGACATAAGTGATATGATACTAACATTGGCATAAGAAGTGTATCATCCAACCCTGAACCCTAGCCACCATTTTACCTCGAGTCACCCATGACTCATGGTCAGCTTTCCTGGACTTCAAGGCTGTGGCAGAGCTCTAACCTGCCCCTCCTTGGCTCTGTTCCCACCTGACTATTGGTCTGCAACCTCTGGCTCTTTGGTGGAGGCCAAGGGTGAAAAGGGGCTGCCAGCTACAACTTCATCTCCCTCTGGGCTGGGCTGTGTGTCACTGGATCCCCACCCTGTCTCTTACAGAATAACCTACGGATCCCGGGCAGGGACATCAATGTGACAGGTGTGTGGGAGCGCAATGTGACTGGGCGAGGGGTGACAGTGGTGGTAGTGGATGACGGAGTAGAACACACCATCCAGGACATTGCACCCAACTATGTGAGTGGCCCTGGAATGACTCCCTGCACCCCCACATCTTACCTCCTTGATGTTGCCTCAGTCTTGTCCCCTTTTCTAGAGCTGTTTGGGCCAAACAATAGAGCCTGGGAGGTGGGATGGGGTTCAACCTCTTTTCCCCAGCCAGCATTCCCGACTGGCAGTCAAGGCAAGGGAGAGCTGTCCTGCTTCCTGTTCTAGTCCCTTTCTGAGGAGTAAGGAATGGCCCCTATAGGCAGCTTCCTTCTTGACGGAAATCCGGAAATCTGAGTGCCTTCCTCTCTCTAAAGCATCCTGCTGAGCCCTACCTGTCTTTTATTCCAGGTTTCCCAAGCCGTGGAGCAGTAGGCACATTCGCATAATGGGCAAGGGAAATTTGCTGGGAGCTGTGGCACTTCTCACCTTTGCCCCAGAGTCCTTTGCTCATATCTTTTAGCCAGTGTGGTCTGCAGATAGAAAGGCTTATTGCCCTGTCTTCAAGTCCCAAACCCCCATTTCCTTTCCCTGAACCCCAGGACCTGACCCCCCTAACCAATGAATGATCACATGTCACTCCCAAAATATTTCAGAGCCCTGAGGGTAGCTATGACCTCAACTCTAATGACCCTGACCCCATGCCCCACCCGGATGTGGAGAATGGCAACCACCATGGCACACGATGTGCAGGAGAGATTGCGGCTGTGCCCAACAACAGCTTCTGTGCCGTGGGCGTGGCCTATGGGAGCCGCATCGCAGGTAACTTGTGCCTCCAACCTAGCGTTGGTAGGCTGCTCCTGTGACTCCAGTCTTCATTTCCTGCACCCCTCCCTACCCTGAAACGTCTTTATCCCGTAGCCCAGCTGACACACATAGCCTAGAGCAAGGGTAAGCTTATAATAGGTGTCTGTAGGACAAATCAGTTCATGGATTTTTCGGCGCAGTGGTGTTTCATACGTGTTTTTCTATTTGTATTTCCATAATTTACAAAGTGCCTTTTTGTCGGTTCTTTCTCGATGATCCGATATGTCTATGGGGGCAACTCTTGCTTGTCCCAGCTCTCCAGCTCCCAGTACCACAGATGGTCATGGGCTGCTCTCCATCTTTTTGGGAGAGCTGAGCAGCCCTATTCCTCCCTGGAAGTGGTTCTGTGGTTCCTTCACATTCAACCTCTGTCCATCAGGGGAGACGGTGAAGAGAACGAATGGTGAAGCCCTCACCATAACTCCTAATAAGTGCTTAGGAATCTACAGACTGAATAGACTAACTGTATTCCTCTTACACTCCAGCAGAGGGCAGTAGCCTTCTGTAAATGAGACTACAGGGGGTAGCCAGAAACCTCTCCAAGTCCCTTGTCTGAAAGTGCCATGGCACTGCAGCCTGGGAGACACAGCAAGACTCTGTCTCTGTATATATGTATATATTTTTGCTGGGGAGACAAGTAATACATATAAAAATGCAAAATGGGCCAGGCAGGGTGGCTCACACCTGTAATCCCAGCATTTTGGGAGGCCAAGGCGGGCAGATCACCAGAAGTCAGGAATTTGAGACCAGCCTGTTCAACATGGTGAAACCCTGTCTCTACTAAAAATACAAAAATTAGTCAGGCATGGTGGTGGGCACCCACAATCCCAGCTACTCGGGAGGCTAAGACAGGAGAATTGCTCGAACCTGGGAGGCAGAGGTTGCAGTGAGCTGAGATCACTTTATTGCACTCCAGCCTGGGTGATGGAGTAAGACTGTGTCTCAAAAAAAAAAAAAAAATGTACAAAGAGCATATAGGGAATAAGTCTCCCACATATGGCTCCCCACCTCCCAATTCCCTGGCTAGGAGACCAGCGTTAGTGAGGAGCTGCTATGGCCTTCATTGCCTAGGTATTCGGGTACTGGATGGACCTCTCACAGACAGCATGGAGGCAGTGGCATTCAACAAGCACTATCAGATCAATGACATCTACAGCTGCAGGTGAGAGGGCAAGAGGCTGGAGCATCTGGGACAAATCTACCAACAAAAGCCCAACCAAGTGGGCTGACTCAGGCAGGCCGGAGCAGGGGTCTCTTCACCGGGTTCAGCTAATGAGTCCATTGCCCTCATTTCTCTAGATCCCCAGCCACTAGGTTCTCAACCTTAAGCCCCTGTCACCCCAGTAATCAGGTTCCCACATGAGAAGCTCTGTCCTGTGCACATTTATTTGTTTTTCTAAGCTCTAAGGCCTCTGCAAGAAAGTGGGCTTTCGTCTCCAACCACAGGCCAGCTGAATGCCCAACACCAATCCTCCACCCTTTGTTAATGTACTGCAGCTTCAGGGCATGGCTGTGCTGGGCTGGACAAGAAGGAAATAGGGTTGGGGGTCCCCATGGCATTGATGGCACCTGTTCCTCCCCCAACATACCGCCCTTAAATCTATGACATCATCCACCGGGTACACTTCCTGATAGAGACAGAATAAAAACTCCTCAGCCTGAAAACCAAGAACTTCCACAGAAGTTCCTGGGTGCTCTGCCTTCAAGCCTATGTGTCGGGCCAGGCCCTGTGGCTCACACCTGTAATCCCAGCACTTTAGGAGGCTGAGGCCGGTGGATTGCTTGAGGTCAGGAGTTCAAGACCAGCCTGACCAACATGGTGAAACCCCATCTCTACTAAAAATACAAAAATTAGCTGGGCATGGTGGCAGGCGCATGTAATCCAAGCTACTCGGGAGGTTGAGGCAGGAGAATCGCTTGAACCCGGGAGGCAGAGGTTGCAGTGAGCCGAGATCATGCCACTGCACTCCAGCCTAAGTGACAGAGTGAGACTGTCCCCAAAAAAAAAAAAAAAAAAGGCCTACAAGTCCCTGATTCCTAGGTCAGGAGATGAGTGACCCCTGTCCCTCTCTGCCACTATGGGCTATGGGAACATTCACAAGGAAAAGAAAAGCCTTAGCACACTTCTGTTTTCTACTTTGGAGAGGGGATGGACCTTTGAACCCTGTGCCTTTTAATCATGGGAGTCTTTAAGTGGAACCCTTGGGAAGAGTTAAGAGCTGCAGGTCCAAGGGTAGCCCGCTGAGACTGGGAGGCCCTGGGTGGGTAGCCAAAGCCTGGCTTGGCTGTTCCCTCTAGGTATTTATTTCTCAACAGCTGGGGACCAGATGATGATGGGAAGACAGTGGATGGCCCCCATCAGCTTGGAAAGGTAACTGGCCTGCACAAAGACTCTAGGAGACGGTACACCCTCTTCATTCAGTCCTAGAAGAACTGCTGCAAGTTGACCTGTCTTCCCACTCCACCCCCATGCGCAGTCTCCTTTCAGGAAGAGTACACCTAACGTGGGGGCAGGAAGCATGGGGGACATTGGTTCCTAGAGAGGGAAATGGAACTGTGCTTTGAGACTGTTTCCCTTTCATCTTGTCCTCAGCTCCCATGCCTGGCCCCACCCTGTCCAATAAGCGGAGTGTGTCCATTAGTCATCGTTCAACTCACAGCTCCCTCACATCCTGGGTCCATCTTCCAATCTTTCCCCACTGCCCAGTGCCCTTTGAACTTTTTTCCTTCTGTTTTTAGAAGGGATGGAGAGAGTGACTGATGTGGTAGGCAGAGGTCTGTCTATGGGTTCCTCAACTGATACCCTGATGTTTTGGCTCCTCAGGCTGCCTTGCAACATGGGGTGATTGCTGGTCGCCAGGGCTTTGGGAGTATCTTTGTGGTAGCCAGTGGCAATGGGGGCCAACACAACGACAACTGCAACTACGATGGCTACGCCAACTCCATCTACACAGTCACCATAGGTAGTCACTGGACAGATCCACACTCGCGCGTGCGTGTATATATATGCATGTGTGTGTGTCACCGAATGGTGAGGGCGTCGCATGTCTTGTCCCAGCTTCTGTGTGTCTGTCTAAATGTGTGAGCACAGTAATCTCTTTGGGCTCAGATAGGATTAGCCCCTGCTTGCAGAGGACCTTGGGACTTCCTTAGATATCAACATATCCTGGGAACACCTTCAGGCTGTCATCTGGGGATCACCCAGCTGCTTCTGCCCCACCACAGCTGGTTGGGCCTCTGCTCTGGCCTCTTTCTGTGGGCCGGCTGCTACCTGCTGAAAGCCTCCCCTGACTCTCCACAGGCCTAAATTAAGTGCCCTTTGCCTGTGCTCCCAGTTAGCACTTGCCACCCAGTTACACTGTGTTTATTTACTTACCTGACTACTACCTGACTATAGGCTCCTTGAGACCAGGACTTTGGCCTTTTCCATATGGCCCTGATGCCTGGCACAGTGTGTGACCCATGGTAGATGGGCAATAAATGTTGGAAAAAGTGAACCTGTGAATGAATAAGTGAGTATGAAGGTAGAAGGCTGCCAGTTTTACCCTGGAGCCTACTGAAAGAATGATATTGGGGCACAGAATGCCCTCTGCCACATGAGAGTGCCTGTTCAGAAGACAATCGACTTGGACCACTCAGATCATGTTTCAAACTCAGGACAGCCCCCCAGGATGATAACTCCAAGATAACTGACATCAGCAAGCCCCTGCCACAGGACCCCCTCTTCATCTCAGCTCTCATTTCTCTCCTCTGTCCTCAGGAGCTGTGGATGAGGAGGGACACATGCCTTTCTATGCAGAAGAATGTGCCTCCATGCTGGCAGTCACCTTCAGTGGTGGGGACAAGATGCTTCGGAGCATTGTGAGTGCTTCCTGGGCCCTCCACGCGCTGCCCCTTTCCCACAAGACTCCGGCATCACAGCACTTCCCACCGTTCCCTGCTTCCTTGTCCCAACACTCAGGCTCCTCTTCCCCCACAGAACTGGATCTCTTAAGGCATGCCACCCTTGGAGGAGCAGACCCAGGGACTCTGACTGAATCTTGGGAATGCTTTTATCTTAGAAATTTAGACTTAGGACAAATATACATACTGTTATAGAAACTAAGTGTTGCATGGGGCCAGACACAGTGGCTCACTCCTGTAATCCCAGCACTTTGGGAGGCCAAGGCAGGTGGATCACTTGAAGTCAGGAGTTCAAGACCAGCCTGGCCAACATGGTGAAACCCCATCTCTACTAAAAATACAAAAGTTAGCCTCGTGTGGTGGCAGGCACCTGTTATCCCAGCTACTCAGGAGGCTGAGGCAGGAGAATTGTTTGAAATTGGGAGGCAGAGGTTACAGTGAGCCAAGATTGTGCCACTGCACTCCAGCCTTAGCTACAGAACAAGACTCCTTCTCAAAAAAAAAAAAGAAAGAAAGAAAGAAAGAAACTAAGTATCACATGGATTAAACAACTTTTTCACCTCAAGGAAATTCACAGACAACTTCTTTGAAATTTCTTCCTTTGGTAAAATTTGGACTTTTGCTAATTTCTGTGGCCTTACAAAACCTCATCATTCCATTGCCTTTTAGCCCTTAGGTAAATACTGTGGGTTCTGGTCATGTGCATCCTCAGGAGTAAAGCTAGTCTGGTGGTGGTTTTTATGGCATGGGTGGGAAGAGGAGTTGGGGAATGTGTCATGTCAACACCAGAGAGAGCTCTTTCTCTGGAGCTATAATTGGAGCCATAGCAAATGAGAGTGGAGCAGGGGCGCAAAGCTTCTCTAACGTGTAGAACCCATTTAAAGAATTCGGAGGCAATTGCCTACACCCAACTGGGCTTAGTGCCATCCCAGCAGATTTAAGCCAGGCCTCTAGACCATCATCCTAGAGCTCCCTGCCTGTCCCTGTTGCCTATAACCATGTAATGTGGGCATGGGAGGCTCTAGGCAGGAGCTGGGCTGGAGCCAAGTGGTGTCAGATTTCTACAGTGGCTGAGTCGGGAGGTCTCTCTGGGGCCACTGGGAATTAGGCTGCTTTGTCTTCCTGCTGGGTCAAATTTATTTTCCAAAACTGAAATTTTGTTATGCCAATAAATGACTTCTGGTCAACACAATGTTCCAAGGCTCTGTGCCAGTTGACCCCTACTACCCGCTTCCCCCAGACCCAGGGAGAAGAGAAAAGGGAGTGGATAAAGTGGACAGGCAAGAGAGGCTGGGCTTTGTGCACAGAGGGCACCCACCGCAGGCCAGGCTGGGTTAGGAAGAACAGGAGCATACTACATTCCACCCTCTAGCAGAACTCTAGGGAACCCAGCCTCGCCCTGCCCGGGCCAGAGACCTATGAAGGTTCTACAACATAATTTCTCTTCTTAACTCACCTCAGCTTCCCACCCTCACCACTCTCTTCCATATGAACAGTAATTTGCCCAGAAATGAAAAGAGAGTGTTTAGCAGAGTTCCCATCTTTGGAATGTCTCTGCCATGGAAACTTTCTGTTGCCAGTTTCTAGTCAATGATCAGGGCAGCTGGGTGGAGCTGTCTTTCTGAGGGCAGAGGCTGGGGGCATACACTTCCCACCATTTGGCTCCCTGGGGAAATGAAGCTTCTCTGGACTTTTCAATGTCTGCCTGCGGCTCCTGCCACTACAGGCAAGTTCATGGGCTTCACAGCTGCACTTCAGACTATCACTGCGAGGCTGTTTCCTTAACAGGAAAAAAAACCAATCCACTCCCTTGCATAAACCAGGCTTCCTACTCTTCATTGAGACTACCACTTGGAGAGCGTTTTTGCCTTTTTTTCTGGGACTGCACCATGTCTGGGTGAAAATTACATCTCCTGGCAGCTGCTATAACAGCTGGGAGGGAAGAAGTGAGTACAGTGGAGAAAGGGCAGCACTTGGCAGAAGTTGCAGCCTGGTATCTGACCCAGAAGAGAAGTTTGGAAGAAAGAAATTTTCTGGTCTTAGCACTGATAGCGTGGGCCAACGATCCAAGTGCCATAGAGTGGAGCAGATTTAGGCAGGGCCCTCCTCAGCCAAACCCTCAGGCTCCAAGGTTGACAAGAGCCCAAAAAGAGCTTGATGCCAGGCAGACATTGCCTCCCCCTGCGCCATTCTCACCCCCCACCTCAGAACCACACGGAGAGAAGGGGGTTCAGGGCATCTGGCCCAGAGCAGTGAGGCAGCTTATCCTGTTGAGAGCTGTAGAGCTGGATAGGCATGCCTTATAGACACTGAGTCCATGCAGGGCTCAGGGGTGGGCAAGGATACAGTCCTCTCTTGCTGGGAACACACTCCCTGTGTTCGCCCCGACATCATTCCAGCCCCTGTCAGGAGCTGCCAAATTGGATTTCCTTGAATGGTGCGGTCACTGTTGTCCCAGCTCCAACTGGGCCCAGTAGCTCCCCTGGCCACTTCCTCTGTCTAGCTTGGTTGTGGGGATTGAAGGGTTTGGAATTGGGGGTTGGGGTAGAGAATTTAGGAATGGTAGCAAGAGTATTAGTAAAAGTCAGGAGGCCCCCCATGGTAGCTCATGCCTGTAATCCCAGTACTTTGGGAGGCCAAGGCAGGAAGATCGCTTGAGGGCAAGAGTTCAAGAACAGCCTGGGCAACATAGCGAGATGCTATCTCTACGAAAAATAAAAACATTAGTGAGGTGCAGTGGTACACACCCGTAGTCCCAGCTACATGGGAAACTGAAGCAGGAGGATCGCTGGAACCCAGGAGTTCGAGGCTGCAGTGAGCTATGATCTTACCACTGCACTCTAGCCTCGGCGACAAAGGGAGACCCTATCTCAAGAAAAAAGAAAAGTTGGGAAACCCTTATCTGCACTGGATGGGAGCCCTTTCCCATCTCTAACCCCTTTTCCCAACAACCATACCCCTCAGAAGTGACTTTTATTATCCTTGTCTCTGTTCTCCAGACATTCTGCTACGAGGCCAGGAGGATTAGGATTTTCTTTGCCTTGCCCTGCTAGTGGGTCCCTCTCTGGCCAAAGATTCAGCTCTAACAAAGGAAGAATCCACCTGAGAGAGTTGTTCTGATGACTGGCCCTGTGCTTCTCCCCCATAACAACTTTGAGCTCAGTCTCTAGTTTCTTTTTTTTAAAAATCATTATTATTTGAGACAGAGTCTTGCTCTGTCTCCAGGCTGGAGTGCAGTGGCTTGATCTCAGCTCATTGTAACCTCCCACTCTCTAGTTCAAGTGATTCTCCTGCCTCAACCTCCCAAGTAGCTGGGATTACAGGCACACACAACCATGCCCAGCTAATTTTTGTATTTTTAGTAGAGACGGGGTTTCACCATGTTGGCCAGTATGGTCTCGATCTCCTGACCTCATGACTGCCCGCCTCAGCCTCCCAAAGTGCTGGAATTACAGGTGTGTGCTATTTTTTTAATTTTTAAAGATGGATTCTCTGTCACCTAGGCTGGAGTGCAGTGACACGGTCATAGCTCACTGTAACCTTGAACTCCTGTGCTCAAGCAATCCTCCTCCCTGAGCCTCCCAAGTAGCTGGGACTATAGGTGCACACCACTGTTCCCAGCTTGAACTCAGTTTCTAACCCACTTCCTTCTCCCATTCTGCTTCCAGGTGACCACTGACTGGGACCTTCAGAAGGGCACTGGCTGCACCGAGGGCCACACAGGGACCTCAGCTGCAGCGCCTCTGGCAGCTGGCATGATAGCCTTAATGCTGCAGGTGCGGCCCTGCCTCACATGGCGTGATGTCCAGCACATCATTGTCTTCACAGCCACCCAGGTGAGATACCAGCAAGTGCCCTGGCCCAGCCTGCTCCAGAGTTCGGGTATCATGTGGCTTTAGAGTCTCAATGTCCCAAATGTCAGACACCAAGTCTCTTTCAGAGTCCCTTTCAGAGTTGCATATGTAAAGAGTAGGTGTGGGGACCCTACAGAGACCACAGACCTAAACTCATTTTGTCTGCAAAGGACAGCTCAGGCTGTGCCTCCTGGCTCCCTCTCAAGAAGCAAGCCACTGGGGTGGTGACATCATGGGCTCTGACCTTTTGTCCCGGCTTCCCTTGGGGAGTCCATTCCCAGTAGCCACAGTGGGAGAGCATGGACTGGATCAGCCAGCAGGACAAGCAGGGAAACCAGAGTTGGGTCGTCGAGACTACCCTGGCAATGCAAGAGACTAACCAGGACCTCTGTCCTTTCAGTACAAAGATCGCCGTGCAGAGTGGGTCACCAATGAGGCAGGCTTCAGCCATAGCCACCAGCACGGTTTCGGACTGCTCAACGCTTGGAGGCTTGTGAATGCAGCCAAGGTCAACAGGTGTTAGCGGGGCAGGGTACCCTGTGTGGAGTGACCGAGGGATGGGGCTGAATGCCTAAAATGTTGCCTGGGATATCGTAGGTGCCTAGTAAATGTTCGTTCAGTTCGTTTATTTAACCACTTCAACCTTCATCCCAGCTGATACCCATTTTACAAATGAGAAAGCAGGCTCAATGCTGTCATGGAAGTTTCCAAACTACTAATAGAGTAAATGGGACCTGAGTATGTGTGGGACTCAGGATGCTCTGGTTCCCCTCCTCCACCCTGGACACAGCTGTTTCTTCTGGTTCCTTAACTGGGGGTTGTAAGGAACATTCCAGCGAGCAAGCAGGAGCCTAGGGCTGAAAGAAGGTGATAAGGAGTGGAAAAATAAAGTCAGCTAAACCTTCAAGATCATATTGACAAGGGTGTGTGTGTGAGAATGTGGGTGTGATCACTCTGTTGATTTGCCATCCCCTCCTTTCCTTTCATAGATCTGGACGTCTGTCCCTTACTTAGCATCCTACGTCAGTCCCATGTTAAAAGAGAACAAGGCAATTCCGCAGTCCCCCCATTCCCTGGAGGTCCTATGGAATGGTAAGTAATCAGCACAAAGGGGGTTAATCTTAGTCCTGAGGTTTGGGGCGGGGTGACAAGGAAGTTAAACTTGTCCTCCCTGCCAGATCCTACCCCCTTTCGGAGCTGAGCTCCAGCCAAACCTGTGGAGTTTTCTTTGACCATTTTAGGACATGTTACTGCTTCTGAGTTGGCTGCCCTGGCTGTTTAAACAAGACCTTTCTCCTGGGTTCCTAGGAGTGAAGAGGAGCAGAGAGCAACTGAGGAGGAAGGCGGGTGGGAGGCGTGGGACTGGGGCTTGAGGAGGTGAGGCGGGAGCGGGCGAGAGCTCAGAGAAGCTCTGGTGACTTCTTGATCTTGCCAGAGAACCCTGGTCAGCCCTTTGGTGTCTAGATGAAGTAAAGGAGTTAGGCATTTCTTCTTTTGATCCTCAGGTATATCTAATAGAGTCAGATGCTGTCTGCTGGGGTGGACAGAGGATTTGTAGAAGTCTCCTAGGCTTCAGTGACCCGTTTTCTTCTCCCACCTCCATGGTACCCAGCATGAACCAGGATTGTCTGAAGAGGGTATCCTCCAAGCCAGCGACCTGGTTTTATGTTGAGCGCAGAGGTGGACACCCTTCCCAGAGGAGAGTGCAGCTGGATCAGGATGCTTGTGCTAGAGGATGCCCTGTCTACACATTTATAGCATTTTCCCTACCCCCAGCTCGTTGGGGGATTCTTTTTCCTTGAGTCATTTTGACATGCAGAGTTATTCACTACTTTTTGTAAATGCTTAGTGCCCAAACCAGAACTGTCTTCACTTTTTCTGCCCTCCTGGAAAGTGATCAATCCGGAGCCATGGCAGGAGAAGGAATGGCGAGAGAAGGTTGCCTAGAAGGGAGGATGGGGGGTGCTTAGAAGGGAGGATGAAGGTTGCTTAGAAGGGAGGAAAGGAGGATGGGAGGTTTCTCAGTGAAACCTCGAGTGGAGGTTTCACTGAGAAGAGTTGAGTTGTCTCTCTCCTAACCACATCCAGCACTTGCCCAAATTTCCCTCAACGTAGAATGAAACCCCTGGGCCAGTCATTGCATTTCCCGTAAAAGGAATGTTATCTTGGAAAGGGCATAAAGCATTAGCCAAGTCAGAGAAATTTAGAAACGTTTCCGGGAATGCAGTTCATTTGGAACCCCCTGGCTTTGCACTTGCATGTCTTAGAGATAGTGTGCCTTCAACTTTACCTTCCATCCAGGGCTATTTCCTGTTGCATCTGCCAAATGAGGGCATTGACTTAGAATAGTGTTCTCCCCAGCTTCGTCATCCTCTGCTTCCCACTGACCAGGGGACGTTGCTGCAGAATGTCTACCCTAGGCATTGAGGCATCTGGCAACTGCTTGCTTGTCACTAAAAAGTAAGAGAAAGAAAGAAAAATTGTCTGGGTGGAGAAAGCAGGATTAAGAGAAGGGCGGGGAAGATTCGGGGAGGTTGGCTAGTGGAGCCCTTTACCTGTTGGAAGGGCACCAAGCAAAAGTTTTACCAGAGTTTTTCCTACCCCCAGCAACTTGGGGGATTTTTTTTTTTTTTTGCCCTGAGTAATTTTGACATGCAGAGTTATTCACTACTTTTTGCAAAGTACTGCTTCGTTGGCTTTTCAGAGCCAGTGAAGTTGTCTTCTCCTCCAGCATTTTCCTCTGAGCAGACAAAACAGAATGGATAAGCTTGGGGGCTTGCTTGGAAGTTGAAGGAAATAAGTCCAGTTAAAATGAGAGTTGAGCTTGGTGCTATGGCTCATGCCTGTAATCTCAATATTTTGGGAGACTGAGGTGGGTGGATCACCTGAGGTCAGGAGTTCAAGATCAGTTTGACCAACATGGTGAAACCCCGTCTCTACTAAAAATACAAAATTAGCCAGATGCAGTGGCAGGCACCTCTAATCCCAGCTACTTGGGAGGCTGAGGCAAGGGAATCACTTGAACCTGGGAGGCGGAGGTTGCAGTGAGCCAAGATCGCACCATTGCACTCCAGCCTGAGCAAGAAGAGTGAAACTCCATGTAAAAAGAAAAACGTCCCAGGCAGTCAAGAAAGCCTGTCTACAGCCAAGTTATGGTTGTTTTCCACCAGGACCTGGTTGATTCAGTGTCTGGGGGCTGGAAAGTGAACTTTTTATAAAGCAGAGGGAGCTGAACATCCCCAAGATAGAGGAGGAGGCGAAATACCTCTAAGACTCTAGAATAGCATTGTCCCAAAGAATTTTCTGCAGTGATGGAACGGTTCTGTGTCCATGCTGCTCAGTTCAGTGGTCACTAGCCATCTGAGTCTATTGAACGTTTACAGCATGGCCAGTTGGCTGGACATGGTAGCTTACACCTATAATCCCAACACTTTGGGAAGCTGAGGTGGGAGCATTGCTTATGCTCATGAGTCCAAGACCAGCCTGAACAACATAGTGAGACCCTATCTCTACAAAAAATAAAATTAGTCAGGTGTGGTAGTGCATGTTTTCTGGGAGGCTGAAGCGGTAGGATTGCTTGAGCCCAGGATGTCAAGGCTTCAGTGAGCTATGGTTGCACTACTGCACTCCATCTGGGTGACAGAGCGAGACTTTGTCTCAATTATAATAATAGGCTGGATGACAGAGCAAGACTCCATCTCAAATATAATAATAAGTCTAGTATGACTAAGAAGCTAAATTTTATTTTATTATAATTCATTTTAATTTATATAGCCATATGTGGCTAAGGGCTGCCATATTGAGAAATGCTGCTAAAGTGCAAGAATGGGCCAGGCGCAGTGACTCACGCCTGTAATCCCAACACTGGGAGGCTGAGGCAGGTGGATTACTTGAGGTCAGGAGTTTGAGACCAGCCTGGCTAACATGGCAAAACCACATCTCTACTAAAAATACAAAAGTTACCTGGGCATGGTGGGGGCACCTGTAATCCCAGCTACTTGGGAGGCCGAGGCAGGGAGAATCACTTGAACCCAGGAGGTGGAGGTTGTAGTGAGCCAAGGTCGCACCACTGCACTCCAGCCTGGGTGACAGAGCAAGATTCTGTCTCAAAAAAAAAAAAAAAGCAAGACAGATTTTTATTTCTCCCTACTGACGGGAGGTTATGAGGGAGAGGGTTTTTCAGATCTGATGCTGGTCTGAAATCTCTACCTGAGGTTAGGAGGGAGAGTGGGGCCCTGGAGGAGTGTGTTATCCACAGGAGAGCCTGTGATTAGAAGGCTCCTGAACACCCACTTGCACCTCTCCTTTGTTGTTGTTTGCAGTCTTCAGGATACTGGCTAAGCATTTGCCTATGCAATGAGCCCTGTTCCTTCCCCTCTCCAGGTCTTCCCTCTTTAACCCAACATTTCCCTCTCTGCTGATTCTTCCTTTCTGCCTCCAAATGCAAGGCCCTGCCACCTCCACCCAGGAAACTTTTCAAATGAATGAGCTGAAGCAATTTCCCACCTTTGTCACACACTCCCTCTGCCACTGAAGACTTGCTTTCTTACTCATAGTGCCCCTTTCCTCACCGGTTCAGGGGCTGGTTCAGAGTTCATCCTTTTTAACCTTCTTGTTGCTTTGACCCTATTAATGAGGTCTTTGTTGCAACCTCTCTCCTCCTCTAGCTTCTGTGACCTCCTTTACTCCATAGTCCTCCTCTGCCCTCTCTGCCTGAGGTACTTGTTTCCTACTCCTGAACTGTGAGTGTCTTCTAAGGCTGGTTTCCTGACTTTTTCCTCACTCTACATCTTCTTCCTCAAACGTGCAGCTATGTTTATGTCCTTAGCTACCACCTCTCCACAAATGAGTCCTCGACCTAAATCTCTTATTCTGATCCTCCACCAGTGGAAACGATTGAGAGTAGAACATAACTTCCATCAGATGATGGGCAAATAGAGCCCTGGCATCTTCTGGGACAGAGAATGACTATTGAAAAACATCCCAGTTTACCAAAGGCCAAATAATAAGATACTTTGTATGTGCCAAGCACTGTTCTAAGTATTAGCTCATTTAATTCTGGTAGAGTGAGTTCTAGTGTAGTCATTCACACTGCCACCCAAGTCCCCATCCACACCAAGAAGTAAATGGATATAGCATACCACTGTGTACACTGCGAACGCAGACAGGCACTCCTTTTGGGATTCTTTTCATTTTTGGATTCTATTCTGTTCCGTAACATGTCATTTCTCTCCTGTAAGGCCCTTCTCTGCCACATCAACACTATTCTCCAACTATGCCATAAATATCTTCCGTCATCTTTCTATTCCTAAACCATTGTGTGCTGTTGATATTCCACCAGTACATTATACTCATCATGTATAGAATTTTAGATCTCACTCTCAGCCCTCAAAAGCTGGCTTGCTTTCTAAGATTTTCCCATTTATGTCAGTGCCATCACTATTCCCTAGGACCCAAACTTGAAACTCAAGAGTTTTCCATCCCTCTATATCCCTGGCCTTTCCCCAGGCCTGGTGATGGCCTGACCTTTCCTTATCCAAGCAAGTTGGAAAGTTTTTCTCCAGAGCCAGGGGCCCCAGATATAGCACAAAGTGGGAGGCAAAGACTCTACTTAGAAGACCCTTCTGCCCAAGCCAGCGGCTTACATCTCGAGGCACTGGCAGCCAGATGAGAGGAGTCCTTTCTGGAGAAATGGAATGGCTCCTCATGAAAAGATTTAGAGACACTGATATGTGGGGCTCCTGCAGTGAAACGGCCAGGTCCTGGTCCACTTAACTTTAGGGAACCCTGCCAGGTGAAAGACTTCTCCTACAGTTCAGCTTCCAACTAGCTTTTAAAGATAATAGGCATCACTTGCCATTAGGGAAAAAAATCCTCTGAATGCCTTCAGAATTCTGAGGAAAATTATCTTCAGTCAATAAAACTATACCCCGCCTAACTAATAATCACATGGGAAGGTGGACTAAGGATATTTTCAGGCACGCAGGCTCTTGCGCATGCTCCTCTTGTCTGAAAACTACTAGAAGATGTACTCCTCTACAGTGAAGGCTAAACCAAGAGAAGAAAAGGAAAGAAAGCAAGGGAGAGAAGAAGGGAGGGGAGAAGAGGAAGAGGAAATGAAAGCCTGGGAGAAGGGTAACAAAAGGTCCCAGCCCAACAGCAATGCAACAGATAGGGATGGGGCAGAGGCCCCAGAGAGAATCTCCAGGGGCAGATGGCATTGAGGGAGCCCCTGACCTATTTTTTCATTTAAAAAGTAGTATTCAGAGAAGTTATATGGTTCTTTTGTGAAGTTTGGAAAGAATTAGTGATAGGGACATGAATTTAGGTAAACCAAAAAACAAGGCGCAATTATTAACTCCAGAAGGGAAAACAACACATTGTTCAGGAAACTAAACATGATCATTGTACACACTTGGCTAAATTAAATCTAATATTTATAAAGTCATTGTAAGGTAAACTAAATATTGATCTAACTGAAAATTGTGATGTGGGCCAGGCATAGTGGCTCATGTCTGTAATCCCAGCACTTTGGGTGACTGAGGCGAGCCAGCCTCACTTGAGGTGAGGTCAGGAGTTTGAGACCAGCCTGGCCAACATGGTGAAACATTGTCTCTACTAAAAATATAAAAGTTAGTTGGGTGTGGTGGTACATGCCTGTAATCTCAGTTACTCGGGAGGCTGAGGCAGGAGAATCTCTTGAAGCCAGGAAGCGGAGGTTGCAGTGAGCTGAGATCGTGCCACTGCACTCCAACCTGGCGACAAAGCAAGGCTCTGTCTCAAAAAAAAAAAAAAAATGTGATTATTTATTTTGTGAATGTGGTGGGGAAGATAATTGGGGAGAAGGCATGGACATGGGCATGATTTGTTCAATTCTCATCTGCCATAGTCAAAAGTCAATACGTAATGTCTCAAATGGATATAAGCCATGAAATATTCATACACACTGTTTAGAAACACGAAAGTAGATCACAGAAGAAAACAATAAAAAATGTTTGCTTCTGGGAAATAGATAGCAAAAGTGGTAAGGAATGGAACAGGGAATTGTTTTTTCGTTATAAGCACTCTAAATCCAACTTACAAGCACCTGTAGCTGGGACCACAGGTGCTCACTACTATGCCCCGCTAATTTTGTTATTTTTTGTAGAGGCAATGTCTCCCAGGCTGAAGCAGTCCTCCTACCTCAGCCTCCCAAAGTGCTGGGATTGCAGGAGGGAGCCACCATGCCTGGCCAGGAATAAATTAATGGAACAAAGGGTGCTTTAAAAAGAATTGTTCTCATTGCAACCTAATTTCTGGGTTTTTTTGTTTGTTTTTTTGTTTTTTGTTTTTTGAGACAGAGTTTCACTCTGTCCCCCAGGCTGGAGTCTGTGGCCCGATCTTGGCTCACTACAACCTCCGCCTCCTGGGTTCAAGTGAGTCTTCTGCCTTAGCCTCCCAAATAGCTGGGGCTACAGGCGTGCACTACCACGTCCGGCTGATTTTTGCATTTTTAGTAGAGACAGGGATTTCACCATATTGGCCTGGCTGGTCTCGGAACTCCTGACCTCCTGATCCACCCGCCTCGGCCTCCCAAAGTGCTGGGATTACAGGCGTGAGCCACCTTGCCCGGCAACCTAATTTCTTAATAGTCCCCAGTGACTCTTCCACTTCAGTAGTTTTTGTTTGTTTGTTTGTTTTAGTGATTGTAGATTTTACAGGAGTTTGCAAAGAAATGTGCAAGGGAAGTCCTATGCACCCTTCTCCCAATCCTTCTCCCAATCTTAATGTTTCACACAATTATGCTATAATATCAAAACCAAGAAATTGATGTTGGTACAATCCATAGAACTTAGAGTTCACCAGATATACATGCTTTCAATATTTCTGTGTGTGTGTGTGTGTGTGTG
Source organism: Cheracebus regulus (assembly GCA_963574635.1). Lineage (NCBI taxonomy): Eukaryota > Metazoa > Chordata > Mammalia > Primates > Pitheciidae > Cheracebus > Cheracebus regulus. Next base: position 72,706 of record CAUYQU010017385.1, on the reverse strand, counting down.
TGTGTGTGTGTGTAGCTCTATGCAATTTTATCACATGTAGCCTTGCGTAACTACCACCACAACCAAGATCTGGAACCGTTCCATTATCACAAGACTCTTTTGTGTTACCCCGTTCTGGCCACACCCATCCCCTTACCCATCCCTGGCCCCTGGCACCCATTTATCTGTTATCCATCTCTGCAAGTATGTTATTTCAACAAACATCATATAAATGGAATTGCACACTCTGCATCCTTTTTCTTTTCTTTTTGTTCTTTGAGACAGAGTCTTGTTCTGTCGCCCAGGCTGGAGGGCAGTGGCATGAGCATGGCTCACTGCAACCTCCACCTCCCAGGCTCAAGCATCCTCCTACCTCACCCTCCCAGGATGCTGGGACCACAGCTGCACACCCCTATGCCTGGCTATATGCTTCTTTTGAGATAGTTTTATTCACTCACATAATTTCCTTGAAGTTTATCCACCAGCATTTTTAAAAAATTAATTGTATATTGTCTTGAGTGAGATCTGTACATTTTCACTCATTTTTGTTCATGCCTGTTCCACTGCCTAGAATGCCCTCTAGCAACCCTCTCTGCCAATCTGTATTCATTTCCTTCACTGTGTCTCACTGCTGTGTGCCTAAACCCATCTGACTTATTTCTCTTCTCTTATCAACTATGTATATTTCTCATACCACATCATTTTCCACTTGCAGATAGAAGACAGGGACCCTGCCCATCTTATCTTTGTATTCCCAGCATCTAGTATAGTGCCTGAAATGTGGGAGGTATCCAGTAAATAATTTTTTGGATGAATGAATGATTGAAGTTGCTCTACTGAGTTCTTATATTGTGTCTTGGGTATGTGTTGTCTTCCCAACTAGACTCTAAGCTAGATTGTGAACTTGAAAGCAGCAACTCCATTCCATTTACTAGTATAGGAGAGGACCCAGTTAGGGTTGCCGTAGATGTTTGTACGTGGCTTCAGTGAGCGTGTGTCTTTGTGTACGTGGGGGTGAAGTGAGGGCATGTTTGTGGGCTGGTTTCCCAGCTGCCCAGCCTGAGTTTCCACAGTCAGCAGGACGGACCTGGAGATGTCGGGACTGAAGACCCTGGAGCATGTGGCAGTGACAGTCTCCATCACTCACCCACGGCGAGGCAGCTTGGAACTGAAGCTGTTCTGCCCCAGCGGCATGATGTCCCTCATTGGCACCCCCCGCAGCATGGACTCGTAAGTACACCCGCCCAAGGCCTGAGCTCTCTAGAGCTTCAGCCAGGGCTTTTGCAAGGAAAAGAAATGAGAGAAGTGGATCCTGACCCTGTCCTAAACTAGTGTGACACAGGCTATCTCCGGCAGCTAGAAGCCTTTCATCACATGCCTTTATGAGGCCCTGCATTTCACATACGTGTTCTCTAATCCTTATAAGAACCCCATAGATTAGACTTTGTAACTTCCTTTTACAAATGAGGAAACTGGCTGGGCATGGTGGCTCACACCTATAATCCCAGCACTTTAGGAGGCCAAGGCAGGAGAATCACTTGAAGCCAGGAGTTCAAGACCAGCATGAGCAACAAAGTGAGACCCTGTCTCTATAAAAAAAAAAAAAAAATGTAAAGATTAGCCGAGTATGGTGGTACATACCGTAGTCCCAGCTACTCAGGAGACTGAGGTGGCAGGATCACTTGAGCCCAGGAAGTCAAGGCTGCAGTGAGTTGTGATCATGCCACTGCACTCCAGCTTGGGTAACAGAGCGAGACTCTGTCTCCAAAAAGAAAACATGAGGAAACAAGTCATGGAGCTAGTAAGTGCCCAAGAGAATCAGAATAAATCTAGATCCGTGGGACTCCAAGCCTGTGTGCTCCGTGCTTGCTTTTTCCACCACACCATGTTGACACAAGTTCCTCCTTCCATGAGACCCCAGGGGCAAGGGGCACCTGAGAACCCCTCGCAGCACCCTCCCTAGTTGTTTCCATGGCTACTACAGTAAGAAAGTGTTGCTGGGGGAAGGTCAGCTCCCTGACCCACGCCTTCCACCTGTTTCTGCTGTCTCCTTTCCCCAGGGATCCTAATGGCTTCAATGACTGGACCTTCTCCACTGTGCGATGCTGGGGGGAGAGAGCCCGGGGGGCCTACAGGCTTGTTGTCAGGGATGTCGGTGAGCCTCCTGCCCTTGTGCCACACCCTGCCTTCCTGCTTGTTATCTGGTCCCTCTACATCTCAGAGTCCCCACAGAAAGTTGCCCGTGTGCCATATATAGCATTGCCATTGGACCAAGAGGGTTGATGCCAAGAAGTGTGCCCCATCCATAAAATGGGCATTGCTATCTGAAACTGTTTGTTTATACTACCTCTCATATTCCTTGGAGGAGTGACCGATCCATTTTTCCTCAGGATAGCAACAAAAATTCCTTGTTGAAACCACATTTCAAGTCCTTTCACATATAACCATCCTTCGGCCAGCCTTGGTAGGCAGGTAAGGGCAGGACTCATTTTCACTGCTTTTTTTTTAAACTGGCCCAGAGGCTTGAGGTGATTTGTGGAAAGTCATCTTATCAATGAAGGCCACAATATCCATGAATTTTGAACATCTTTAGTATCAGCGTATAGACTAGAAATTGAACTCAACCCTCCCAACCTCCAGTCAAGTTCGGTATTCACTAGACCAGTGGTTTCCAAAGCATTCTTTAATTTGGTAGAAAGACTTTTTTTTCCAAGAACCCCCAAAATATGGGAGAGAAAAGCAAGATTCTGCTTTGGAATACAGCCTTTCAACCCTTTCCATCCCTAAGGGCACCCAGTGAGGCCCTTCTGCAGAACCCGGGGTCAGTGGGACACAGTGAGGCAGCTCCTAGAGCAGACCATATGGCCTGAGCCCCTTTGGGTGGCAGGGCGGGCAGGGCCTCTGCTGTTTGGCATGGCTGACAGAGGGGCATGGCTCACGAGCTGCCCCTTGCTGCCCTAGGGGATGAGTCATTCCAGGTCGGCATCCTCCGGCAATGGCAGCTGACCCTATATGGCTCTGTGTGGAGTCCAGTAGACATCAGGGACAGACAAAGGTGGGTATAGCCGCATGTGTTACAGGGAAGGCCACTCACAGGGGAAGGGCTGCCTAGGGAGCCCATCTCCCTCCGAGCCCCAGCTGTGCGTCCCAGCTCCAGCCTCAAGCCAGTAGATGGAGCCACGGGCTGGGAACTCACAGTCTGGGCCCCACCTTTTTGCTATGGGGCTTCCCTGTTTTCAGCTGTAAGGTGGGAAGATGGGTGAGGGCAAATGGTATAGGAACCACAGTCAGTGGGGCCTCCTCACTTCTTTTCTTCTCCACAGGCTGTTAGAAAGTGCCATGAGTGGAAAATACCTGCACGATGACTTTGTCCTGCCCTGCCCACCTGGGCTGAAAATTCCTGAGGAAGATGGTTACACCATCACCCCCAACACCCTCAAGGTACTAGGGCCAAGACTCAAGCTGCAGGTAGACAGGACTGTCATTTGTGGGGATGGAGTTCTTAGTGTGCTTCTCAGGGTGGCCTGGGGGTGAAGGACAGGGAAGACCTGGGTTCCAGCAGTGGTTTCATAGCATTGCTCCTACCCTGCTAGCCTAACTCTTACAGGATAGGCCTTGTCAGGGGAGGGGGTGAAAAGGACAGTCCCTAGAAGGAAAAAGACTTTCTGAGCTCATTGTCCTGGGCTGAGAAAGGCTGTAGGCCTCGGGAAACAGTGCCTCATGCAGGTACTTGCCTCGGCCCCAGACCCTGGTGCTGGTAGGCTGTTTTACCGTCTTCTGGACCGTTTACTACATGCTGGAAGTATATTTGAGCCAAAGGAATGTGGCTTCCAACCGAGCTTGTAGGAGTGGACCCTGCCACTGGCCTCATCGAAGCCGGAAAGCCAAGGAGGAAGGGACAGAGCTAGAATCAGTGCCACTTTGCAGCAGCAAGGATCCAGACGAAGTAGAAACAGAGAGCAGGGACCCTCCCACCACTTCTGACCTCCTTGCCCCAGACCTGCTGGAGCAAGGGGACTGGAGCCTGTCCCAGAACAAGAGCGCCTTGGACTGCCCTCATCAGCACCTAGACCTACTGCACGGGAAGGAGGAGCAGATCTGCTGACCTCAGGGCCTGACAGTGTGGGACAGGCTCTTCTTTCCCAAAATTAGGGAGCTCCTGGGAGACCTGATGCTTACATCTGGAATCTGAGGCCTAAACAGCATCCTGTGACTCCACCCAGAGGGTGAGGGCCTTCTTAAGATACAAATGGCAGAGGATTGGTGCCAGAGAAGTCTGGTGAGAGCCACAGGGTCTTCCTGCAGCCAAATAGGAGCTTTTGGGGAGGTCTTGGACAGGGGATTGGCGCCCCCTTTGGGTAGGCCTCCATTTTCATCTCTCTTGGGCAAGACAGTTGTCTAGGTCCCCCATGCATGGGGGTCCCCCACCCACACGGATTGAGAAGGTACCTGCCATAGCCAGGAGCACATCTCCATGGAAACATGACTGGGGTCACTTGGGAAGAAGACTTTGGGGTAGAGGCTGGGAAGAGCCCCTGGACATGCCTGTCCTGAAAGTGGCCACCTCCATTATCCATTCCCAAGATGCCTGATCAGAAGCCAACCTTGAATGAACCCCTGGCTCTTTCACCACCACCCCCACTCTGCCAACAATTGGTCCGATACTGCTGACACAGCGGGGATACACACGGCTCCCCTGGGCCTGAGCTGCTTCACTAGGGAATCCCGCGGCAGGACTGCAGAGCAGGTGGCAGACGTGTGTGTCGGAGGAGACAGCCTTGGGAGCCACTGCCACTCCGGTTCTGCCACCACCCTGCCTTCCTCTGCAAGTGCTCAGGGAAATGGCCTTCCTGCCAGAGGCCAGCTACCTGCCTGACAGGCTGTGACTCTTCTCTCAATCTTGGCCTTCTCCCCTCTTCTGAGCTAGTTGGTTGATTTGATTTTTTTTTAATGCTTAAGATTTCTTTTTCTCTTTTCACAGCAACATTTTCTTGAATTTTTTTCTCTGCACAGCTTTTCCAAAATAAAAACCTTCCAAACAATTCTGCCACTCGCGAGCTCTCCTTTCCTCTGTCTCCCCAAAGCCGCTGCAATCTGCTGAGTGGCTCCTCTTTCCCTTCGGTCCCCAAGATTCACTCTCCTGTTCCACAGCCTGTTTGCTCTGAAAGAATCTGACCCTCCTGGAATCTTGGTGCATGGAGGGTCCTTCAGAGGACGGCAGCCAGGAGCACGCATAAGCCCGAGATGCCTGCCGTCCTCTGCTCAGATCTGGAACCATAACACAAGTGACCAGGGCAAATCAAACTCTGCTAGCCAGGCCTGAGAAAAGACTGATGTATTTTTTTTTTTTCCTTTTTGAGTTCCAACCCCAAAAATTTTCCAGGAAAAGATGGGGGAGGCTGGGCTGGTTCTTCTTCAATGGGCTTTTGCTGCCAAGGACAGTGGACTTGACCCACATCCAGGCTACCCCCAGACCGCTTCTCCCGTTTTGCTCAGGGACAAGACAGTAGAGGTGGTGGGGGCAGCTGGGAGGGAGGGGCCAGGGCAGTGATGCTTTCAGACAAGAAGTTGAGCTGGGGGAAGGGGAAGGAGCTGCCCATGTGCAGTTACCATTGCTCAGTGACAGAGCCTCAAAGCTTGGCCAGGGCTGAAGGTACCACACGGGTGTGGGTGAGGCAGGCTAAGCGGGATGGCTGCAGCCAAGGAGCTGGGGGAGGGCAGGGCTCAGGGCTGGCCCTCTCCCCTCTAACTGATGATCTGCCGAGGTCGTCCGTAGCCTGTCATGCCAGCCTGGGAGGCCCCTCTGTTGCTGCCCATCTGAAGGCCAATGACATGCTTTCCCTCCTGCAGCTGGCTCTCTGTGAATTCTCTCTTATGCTCCTGTGCTTTCCTAGAAGAGGAGGAACCAGGATAAAGACTTGCTAGAACTGTGTGTTTTCCACCCATTTTCTGATCCCTCTGTTACGTCCTAGCCCAATCTCATTGCCTTCCTGTTTCACTTGTTTTCCCTAATCTAGCTTGCCTCATAGGCTAGGGAGACTGAGCACAGGAGGGTGGAAAGGAAGGGGTCAAGGAGTATTAAGGACCCATTATTTCCCGACCGCAGACCCTCACTTCATCCCTTCCTGGCTCTCTGCTTCCCCTAATCCTTCCCAAAAACCCATTAGCACGAGCCGCCTCCCACCCCATGCAGAGAGAGACCCAAGCTCTCTGGGGGCCACATACTTCATAAACCAGTTGGGATCTCCACGGTAGTGCCCATCATTCTTGGTCACTGCCAAGCTGCCCAAAGCCATCAGGGTCCTCTGCACTGCTGCCATATCTTTGCCTGTGAGAAGAAAGGAGAGAGGAGACGAACATCAGGAATGTGTAAACAAGGTTCCAAGCCAGGGCCGGCTTCCGTCTCTCACAGAAAAATGGCCAAACCAGGGGCAAGAGTTGTCCCCAAATCAAGGGAGGCCACTCAGTGGGCCCTGTGAGCATGGCATGTTATTCTCGGCACATCCCATCCCTGCTGTGCACCAGCGGGCACACCCCTAGTTGTGGCATATTCTGGTCGTTCCCTCTCCTGCCCAGCACCCTGTCCTCCTGCCCTCCTCCCCAAGCCCCTTCCTCCTCTCACCTTCAAACAGGTCAACAGTCTGGAACATGTCAGTCTTGGTGACCCCATAGTCCTCAGCTGCCTTCAGGAACTGGGCCACCTGCTCCATCTGCTTGAAGACCATGGAGGGTGGGTTCTCAGGCACCTTCACTGGCTTGGAGCCATCAGGGTACAGGCTATTCACCAGCTTGCTCAGAATCTGCCAGGCATAGGGCATAGGATGCAGCTTAGCACTCAGCCCAGGGGTTGGCCCGGGACTCAGAGGGTGGTACACCCCAGCTCCCCATCCCAGGGTGCCACTCACCACACCGTTCTTCAGCCAGACCTGGAAGCCCAGGCGCCCACGGTCTGGGCGGCCCACATCAGGGCCGCACTGCACTATAATCCACTCCACCAGCCGCTCCTCCAGCTCCTCGTCGTATTTCTTCTCGATTTTGGACTGCACTTCACGGCTCATGCCATAGGAAGGACCCTTGTTGGCCATGTCTGGGGAGAGCTAAAGCAGGCCAGGGTGGAGGAGAGAAGGCAGACGGGTAGAGGATCAGGGAGCAGCTCTGCTATCGCCCGTGCCAGGCAGCCTTCTAGCTCTGTGCAGGGTACCCAGCCATCCTAGACACTTGCCACAGCTCTGCCCATCCAGGCCAAGCTCAGCCCCTAGTCCAGACACCTCTCTGAACTTGAACACCAGGAAACGGGATACCAGATCTTTGGAGGTCTAGAGCAGGTGTCAGTAAACTGTTTTTGTAAAGGACAAGACAGAACATATCATAGGCTTTGTAGGCCGTCTGGTCTCTGCTGTTGCAGTGTGAAAGCAGCCATAGACAATATGTAACAAATGAACGTGGCTTTGTTCCAATAAAACTTTACTTACAAAAGCAGACAGCAGGCCAGATTTGGCCTATGAGCTGTAGTTTGACAACCCTTGGTCTAGAACATTCTTTGCCAAGACCAGTCACAGAGCCACTGGAGAGATCTTCCAGAAGCCACCCTGCCCCCACAGAATACAGCCAGCCAGTGCGTTTGTCCAGTTTCGGGTGTGGGGGTTTACCGCCTCTGCCTCAAGGAACCGTTACTTCCCACTCTCACCCGGAAGCTGACCCTGGCCTGGAAGTTGGAACTGCAGAACTCCAGCTCTTTGTCAGGTCAGCTCAGCTGAAGAGAATAAAACTTGCCACTCCAGGCAAGGGCTAGGAAGCCACCAAAGCCCAAGAGCTCTTGGCAAAGAAGCTGCATATCCTCAGAGGAACCAGATGAGACACCTGGTCTACCCATTGACTTTCCCCTCATGCCCTTAGGCTCTCGCAACTGGAGGAGCCTGAGCAACCAAGAAGTCAGAGTCTCCCAGGGACATTCCAGAGCAAAGAGTCTACCTGCCAGGGAATGAGAAGCCCAGCCCCATCCAGTGACTACCACCCCGAGGGCCTGGGCCTGGCACTGCTCAGGAGTCCCACTCACAGAGAGGGGTGGCAGCAGGAGCAGGCCAGGCAGGTAGGCCCCTGGGCGGATGGGGTGGCTGGGAACAGGAAGCTGACCTGGCCACTGATGTCACCCTAGGGTGCCTTCTCTCCAGTGTTTGTCTGAAGAGACTTCCAAAGAAAGTAGCAAAGGAAGCTGAAGCATCCCTTGGCCTCAGAGAAGTCAGAGGTTAGGAGGGACGCACTGGTCTGAGGACGGAGGCTGGAGCACGCGCCCCTGGCTCCCTCTCTGGTGAGACCCCTCCCCACCGGCATCCCACCCCGTGGGAAGCAGAGCGAACACCATCACACCCCACCGGTCCCAGGCCAGGTGCCCAGCCTGATGCCCTGCCCTTCCTTTCCCAGGGCTGACGGCCTTTCTGCGCTCAAGTCCCTGTCTGGGAAGTTGGGGGGGGTTATGTTCTCAACCTCAGAGGGCTGTGAAAATGGGACGGTGTCTGAACTCCCCCACATACTGCCCGGCCCTTAGCAGAGCTCTTTGAAATGTCAGTTCTTTGCTGCCCAGAGCCAGGCTCCTGGTAATGACCAGGGAGCAAGCCTGCCCTTAACCAAGGGGTGAAAAACTGACCTCGAAATGTCAGTTCTTTGCTGCCTGCTCCAGCCTCCACCCCTTCTCACAATCATTCCCTGAGTGCACAACAACGTTCACATGGACTCATCGAAATCCCCGCGGTTGGGCCTCTCTCTCCTCCCTTCATCTGTTTCCTTATGTGTAAAGTGGAGGCAAGACCACCTCTGAGAACCCAGTTCTCTGGGGATGAGGTGGGCTTCTGGCCCAGCCACCCCTCTCCCTCCCAGTGATGCCAGAGACCCCAAAGGCAGAGTGCTCTGTTCTGCTGTTCAGCTACAAACAGCCAATCCCTCCCTTCACCCTGTGTGTCCCACCCCCACTCCCCAAACACCCAAGGACTCCTGCACAAAGAACTGTGGTCTAAACCCCCAAGTCAGTTGGGACCAGGTGATTTTGGTAGCCCTGCATCCTGGCCTCCATCCTCCCTAGCCTCTGTCTCAGCCTTCGCATCACCATCCCAGACAGGCACCCACCTTCTGTCCCAGGCCCTGCTTCTACCCCCACTCCACCTGCCCTCATGCCTGCCTTCCCCGCCTGCACCCTTGCTGGGCTCCTGAGGAACAGGATGGAAGGAGAATGTGTCCCCTACCCCCAGCTTCCAGTCTCAGGAGGGTCAGAACAGACAGTACAGGTCAAAGTGGTAAGGCTGAGGATGACGGGTACATAATGCTGCAGCCCCCAGATCTAGAAACAAGATTTGGATTTCAGTCAGAGGGAGGATGAAGCACACACCATCCCTACTCCCACCCAGTACTACCATCCTTCCCCTTCTTCCTCCTAGGTCAGAGTCTAAAAGTGGAGAATCCCTAGAAATCCCTTAGAGTCCTCTGCTGAAGCCTCCCCGGTCCCACCTTCGAGCTACTAGGGAGGGAGAGAGGAGGATGACTCTGGGGCGGCCCACCCAGAGGCGTCTCAAGACACTACCAGGACAGCATGGATGGGCTTGGATCCTCCTGCCCTGTGGTTCCTGCCAGGGCCCCTCCCCTGAGCTGCCCAGTGGGTGAAGGTGGGCAGTGAAGAAAGAACAAAGTCCAGGAGCAAACAGGCAGGTGGCACCCCCTACCAGGAGAAGCCTGGAAACACGAGCGGAACCAGGGGTCCCTGCAGGGCTGCTGTACCCCTTCTCACTTCCCAAATAGGAGTGAGCACATCTGAACCTCTGAGAGGAAAGGAGGTTTCTCTCTACTCCATGAACAAACAGGAGTGGCCTGACTACATCAACACATGCCATCCTCACTGCTACCTTTGGGATAGTAAACTAGAAGGTGAACTACCCTTTGGGAAAAACCAAGGGTCCCAGGCCTGCCCCGCCCATCATTCCAAAGCTCGTCCTTGGCAGTACCCGCCCCCACCCCTCTGCTACAGTGGAGGGGACTCCCACTCTCAGACAGTGGAAGGGGTTGTGATCGGCAGGACAGGCCGCCCCAAACTGTGGGATACAAGAGTTCTGTGGCCCTTCACGTTGTCGCAGGGCTATCCCTGCTGCTGAGGCCCTAGGGACCCACCAGTGACACACCGAGCTCCAACACAGGTGCATTTGCACACTCCTCACCTCTTTGGAGGTCCTCCTAGAGGGGCGACAGACAGCAGAGTCCTGGCCTAACCACCCGGCGCCTGCAGCCTTGTGCACACCCTGTGGATGCAGCTGGCTGAGATGGGGAGCCTCCCTCTGACCCTGGTGGTTGCCACCATCAACTCCTCTGCACCAGCCAAGTCATCTCGGGCATTTCAATGAGCCCGAGGCTGCCTGGTCTGAGAGAGATCCGGGACGCTAGCGATCCAGCCCACCCCGCCTGGAGCTTGGGCCTCCATGCCGAGCGAGCGAGTGAGTTTCCCCAGCCAGGGAGCTGACGCCTGCGACCTCAGGAAAGGCTGCCTGAAATGCACCCACTGCTCCTGTCTAGCTCCAGCCCGACTTCCCTCCAAGCCCCAGCCAGTGCACTCACAGGGCTTCCTCGGGGCTCGCAGGAAGGAATGAAGACCTGTGCCTGGGCTTGGACAGACAGGACGGGGCGCTGGCTGGGTGAGGGGTTTAAAGGGCTGCCATCGTGGTGATGTCAGCCTCCGCCGCTGGCTCGCCCCTTGGCCCCCTCCCTGCTAGAGGAAGCCAGCTCCGCTCCCCACCCCCGGCTCCCCCAGTGACTCCACACAGACTCCATATTTGGGGAAAGACACCAAGTTGGAGCAGTCTGCCGGGGCTGCCGAGACATTCTCTGCGTGCTTTGGAGATGGAGCGGGCCGGGGGCGGGGCGCGCTGCCGGCGGGGAGCCGGCCCGGGAAAAGCCTTTTATGGACAGGACCCTGCCCGGACTTAGGGCTGCTCCTACTTCACTGTTTCCCGGCCCCGAGTTTGAGAGGAGGGGGAGTTCAACAGAGTCTGGCTAGAGAACGGGGCAAAGAGCTAGGGAGCCGGGGATCCCAGGGGTGTGTGAGGACAAACCAGGCACCTTCTCCTCCTGGGGCTTTTAGTTGTGATAGGACATGGGATCCAACCTTTCCTAAGGACCTACTCCACACCAGGCCTTTGCAGTGCTCTCACTGAATACTCACAGCTACGCTGTGAGGGTGTAATTACATCCCCATTTTACAGATGAGGAAACTGAGGCTCTGAGTGCATCTTCCCCAAGGCCATATGGCGAATGGTGAGTGGCAGGTCCTGTGTACCTCTGCCGACCCCCGTGGGTGCTGGAGAGGTGGTCAGACCCACCCTTTCAATTGTACCAGCCTGCTCAGGTTGAGGAGAGCTTTGAGTTCAGGTAGGTCTTGAGTTACATGCTTTAGTTGGGGGCTGGGATTTGAGGGTTTGGCAGAAGTGGAGGCCAACCCCAGCCCCCATCCAGTGGGCAGTGTCAATAAGAGGGTCTCTCAGGCCTGGCAGAGCCCGAGATGCTAACAAGGGGTAGGAGGCTCAGGAGGCTGGTTATCATCCCTTCCTCCCTTTAGGAACAGTCTCTACCACCCTGGAAAACGGACCAGCCTCTGTCACCCTGTGGAGATGACCCATTCACATCTTGCTTGTACCTGGCCTCAGGGATCTTGGGGAGAAATAGGGGGTTTAAAAAGGTGAGACTAGCTGGGCATGGTGGGGAGTGCCTCTAATCCCAGCTACTCAGGAGGCTGAGGCAGGAGAATCGCTTGATCCCGGGAGGCGGAGGTTGCAGTGAGCCGAGCGCCACTGCACTCCAGCCTCCAGCCTGGGCAACGAGCAAGACTCATCTCCAAAAAAAAAAAAAAATGGTGAGACTAACAGGGGTCCCTGGGCAGCCTGCTGTGGCACTCCCATGCAAGGGCACCTGGTAGCCTGGTAAAGAGGACCTAACACTCTCTGCTACACACACACTACCACGCCCCGCACCACCCCAAGCCAAGCAAGGCTGTAGGAGGCAGCCGCCAGGCCTGGCAGAGGAGGAGCCCGCCTCCGCAGTTCTGCCCACTGCGGCCGGCCGTGCTCCAAAGCCCGGGGGAGGCAGAGCCATAGCACCTCCCAGTGGCGCCTGCGGGGAAGAGTAGGAAGAGGAGCTGGGCCCGGCGAGAAGAAAGCCCACTCCTCCATCCCTGACCCTGCAGACCTCTGGTTGTGTCCTGAAATCACCAGATTCCTTGGCCCCCATATCATGTCCTCCTTAGCCAACTGAAGCCTAAATGAACCTTTCAGGGAATTTCAAAGCTCTCTCTTCTTGGAGCCTGCCCACCTTCCCTCACCCTCCTGCCTAGGCCTGCATGCTCAGCCAATTATAAACGCCTCATCAGGGAGCACTGCCTGGGCTTGTGGCCTGGTGAGCTGGGGGGCACTCAGGTCAGAGGTGAATGGAGCCTTGGTCTGGTGGGCGGGGCCAGGTGGGCAGAGACTGCTGTTGCTGGGCAGGTGAGGAGCCACGTCTGCGGTGGGATGGCGTGGGAAAGGCTTTTCCAGTAACTGGCCTCTGCCCAGCACAGTGCCCCTGGTAAATGTTTACTGAATGAATGCTGTGGCTGGAAGGACGGGGAAAACGGGAGAATCAATGATCTGCAATTCCCAGTGGGGCCAGGGCTTGAAGAAAGGGGAAGTGGAGGGCCCCGCGTCTCCCCTCATTCTCAACAGCTCCACCCAGCGAGGGAGTGCAAACAAGGGGCCCAAGAACTGAGTCTGGTTGTTTATTGAATTCAAACTCATTCATAGAAAACAGAAATGCAACCACAGCATGGAGACATAAACTGGAGTTCTGAGAAAAGATTCAGGCCCACCTCCTCGCCCAGCCCAAGCAGAGCTATAAAAACAAGTTTGGGAAAGTAAAACATGTTCCCATCCCAAGGCAGAAGCCCCACCTGAGCTCCCCTATCCTTGGCATCTGGAATGGACCAGGTGTGACGAAGGGGATCCAAGGACCAGGGTGGCCAGGGTGCCCAGAGCTGGGGCAACTCATTGTAAACTCCAAGATTTCATAGGTATGTGTGTGCGTGACTAACACGGAACTTGGCTGAGGACTGGACGGAAACTCAGAAGCCAGCCCTGGGTCCTAGAGCAAGGCTAGGACTGGGGACGCAGAGGAAAACAGCACATCCCTTCCCGAAGCCCCTTTCTAAGGTAGGCACTGGGGCGCCCACAGCTGTGGAGGAGGCAGGATGGGCTGAACTCTTTGTGTCATCCCTCCTTTGCCCCTGGACATTCTTGGGCAGTGTCAATGGCACTGAAAGGCCCCCAGCTGGGGCTTGGCAGGACTAAGGGCCTGGAAAGAAGAAAGGGAAGGGGTGAGTTGCTTCTCCCTCCAGTCCTGGTGCTGGCATCAGTCTGGGGCTGATGGGACAGAGGTGACCTCTGAATTCAGCCTCTTAGATCAGAAGGCGGTTCTCAAATTGGGCCAACCGCATTACTAAAGAGCCAGCCTGAGCACAGGTCAGAGAAAAGAGGGTACTCACTGCTCCGGGCCCCTTGCAGGCCTTAGCACCAAAAATCTGGCACCAGCTGGCCAACACCCAAAATCTCATACCCCATCCATCCTGGCTTACTGGAATGGGCAGTGATGGCAGCCAAGGACAGCCCCAAAGAGAACTGGGGCCCTGATACAGGACAGAGACTCAGGCCCCAGACTAGGCCCTGGAACAGGAGTCTGGGAGGAAAAAGGGGCCTTAGGTCCCAGGCTGGAGCGTTGTGGGGAGGAGGATGGGCAAAACGCAAGGCATGAAATGGGCAGGGTGTCCCTTCCATCCTTCCTCTTGCAGAGGGACAAATGGAGAGCCAGAAGAAGGGGGCCCGTGGAAGGCCCCAGCACTGAGAGGAAAGCAGCAACTTGGCCAATGCCTGGGGCTCCCGGGGAGCGGAGGGCAGCTGCAAGGCTCCATGCCACCCCACGACGGTCGCAGGCCAAGCCCGGGCAAGACCTGGCTATCCTGCTGCCATCCAGTGCTGGGCAGCAGTGCTGGGACTCATTCCCACAGCAAGACAGAGTGCCCGGTCTGTGCCACACAGGAGCTCAGGGCCCCTTGAGGTGAAGCGAAGGGCCCGGCTCCTGCTAGAAGACATAGATCTTGTCCCGCTGCACGGTGTCCAGGTCATCATCCAGTGTCAGCAACACCTGAGGGGGTGAGCACCAGATCAGCCACAGAGAAGGAGGCAGCCGCTACCTCCACACCCCCACCCACCTCCACACCCCCCACCCGGCTCCACACCCCCACCCGGCTCCACACCCCCACCCACCTCCACAACCCCCTCCACACCCCCACCCACCTCCACACCCCCCACCCACCTCCACACCCCCCACCCGGCTCAGCCGGGAGACCTGCTTACCAGGAAGGACCCAAACATGGCAATGGAGGAGAGGAAGTGCCAGATGTCGTGGTCGTCGAAAAAGTCGAGGAGGATGCAGTCCCGGTTGTGCTCCCTTGACTCTGCAGGGGTTTTCTTGGGGAGCAACGAGAAAAAACTGCCAAATGACCCTGCTCTGGCAGGGCCAGGCCAGACCCATCTGCCATCTTGCTCCTGGGCACCTTCTCTCCAGCCCCAGGCAGGGCAGCAGCAATTCTGACCTGTCCCTACTCCTTGTCCCCACCCTCTCCTGATCTAAGAAACGGCCTTTGGCCACCGGGCACTGTGGCTCACGCCTGTGATCCCAGCTCTTAGGGAGGCAGAGGCGGGAGGATAGCTTGAGCCCAGCAGTTTGAGACCTGCTTGGGTAATAGAGCAAGACCCCGTTCTCCATGAAAAGGAAAAAAACAAAAAGACAAAAAAAAAAAAATAAGCATAACTCCCCAAAGTTTGTAACCAAAGAAATGGCCTTTGGTTACAAACTTCTCGCTGAGTTTGCTGGCTTCTCTTCCCTTTTCCTTCACTCTTACCCTCCTTCCTTCTGATTCTCTTCCCTTGACCTAAAAGCACAGGGTTTCGACAGCCTTGAAGGTCTTCTCACTCCCTTCCCGGTGTTGGACTCCGCCCCTGCTCTAGTCTATCTGTAGGCTCACTGTTTTTCCAAAGCACTACTGTCAGGTCACAACCCTGTTCACTCAAAGGTCACAACCCTGTCACAACTTGTAGCACTCAAAGTCCCCCCAGCTCTACCCATAAGCTCTATCCCATAAACTCCTCCAGGTTCTGTCTGTCTGTACTACATGCTAAGGCCACACACATAACCAAGACCTGCCCTGCCCCCAGGGAGCTCACAGTCAGCTTGGCTCCCAAATGAGTGCATTCACTGACCTCCAAATCTGCCTCTGTATCATTACACAGTGGGTCTGGGCCCTGGGGCGCTTCCCTATCACCCAAGGCTTTTATAGCCCAGGACGCTTTCCTGGACTCCTGACTCAGAGAGACCCTCCGGTCCTCTCCTCCTGCCTTGGCTTGCCTGTGCCCCTGTGCCCTTCATTTCATGCACCACACTGTAAACAGCACGAACAGTCCTTCCAGCCCTTTTCAGCTAGTTTGTCTCTCAGAGACCCTGTCAGACTTAGTTTCCCAGAATTAAAGCCTGACACGTGGTAGGTGCCCTATGAGGCAGAGAAGACAGCCCAGCCTCTCTGGCTTCAAGCGCCAGCAGTGCCACTCCCTGGCTATGTGCCCTGGGAAAGTCACTTGGCCTCTCTGAGCCTCAGCTGACTCATAAGTAAAATGGAGCTATCTCCAGGCTGGAATGCTAGGAGGATTAACTGGGAAAGCAGCTATGAAAGTGCTGGCCTATGGTAGGTGTTCCCAAATGATGTTTGTTTAAAATTTTTTTTTAGAGACAGGGTCTGTCGTCCAGGCTAGAGTACAGTGGTGAGATCTCGGCTCACTGCAGCCTGGAACTCCTGCACAGGCTATCTTCCTGCCTCAGCTTCCGGGGTAGCTAGGACTACTGGTGCATGCCACCATGCCGGGCTAATTTTTGTTTTTTGTGGTTTTTTTTTGTAGAGTTGGGTTCTTGCTATATTGCCCAGGCTATTCTTGAATGCCTCAAGAGATTCTCCTGCCTCAGGTTCCCAAAATGCTGGTATTTCAGGTATTAACCACCACGCCCAGCCCCAAACAATGTTTAAAAAGAGGCCTGGCCACTTGTTCACAAGGAGCCCGTGAGTGAGTGCTCACCTGCCAGGTGCTGAGTCCCTGGAAGAAGAAGAAGAGTGCGAAGCCCCAGACCACGGAGGTGCAGACGATGCAGAGCAGAGGGATGAGCTTGATCCTTTCCCCGCTCCGGAGCTGGGAGGGGCCGGGCAGGGGCAGCGGTGTGAGGCTCATCCCATCCCACCCCACCGTCCCACCCAGCCTTTCCCAGATTTCCTTTCCTCGTGGCCTCCCAGGCCTTCAGGACTGCTCCTTGGATTCATACCATTCCACACTACCACAGAGCTTAACTTGCCCCCACCCCAATGCCTGCCCCGCTGGGCCTCCATGCATCCAAGACCCTGTGTTGGGACAGTGTACTGGCCCGGAGGCACTGATGGGGGCTCCAATCAGACTGGATGGCAGGATGGTTCCTGGGGAAGCACCTGACCCTGAGAGGCTCACACCCTACCTCCCCTCAGCCCCTTCTGCATGGAGACTCATCCACGGCAATGGATAGGGACCCTTAAAACTGCAGCCTGAAATACCACCCACTTCAAGGGCCCTTGGAAGGGGCTCAAGTAAATGGCCTTTGGGCTGGAGTTGGCTCCCAGAGACCCATGCAAGAGGCTTTAGCCTCTTCCTTCCACAACCAGCAAAGACAGGACAGAAAACTTCTCACGGCTCCGCTCTGCTGCCAGGCCCACCTCCCTCCCCAGAAAGCAGAGCAGCAGACAGAGGGGGCCCAGCTAGCCCCGCCCACCTTCATGATGATGTAGAAGGCGAAGTAGAGGAGCAGGTTGCAGATGCCAATGGCCAACAAGTAGGAGGCGAAATCATTGGGGCGCATGATGAGCCCGTAGGCAGCCCTGGCAAGAGGGAATAAGGGCGATGAAGCAGGAAGGCCAAGGGCAAGGAAGTGCTCTTCCTGCCCTGCCCTGCCATATTTTATTAAGATGTTGGGCTGCATTCAGAGACCCACAGAAGATTCTAGACGCCCAGATGCCAAGAGAGAGAAGAGAGGCCAAGATCTATCTTCTTAGCCCCATGTCTTATGCCCAACATTTGGAAGTTGTCCTCAGCCCCTGAGGCAGCCAGAGGCTGGCCAAGTCCCCAGCTGTTCAACCAGCCAGGCCACCACCTCCAACCGGACTCACAGTGACCAGTTGATGACGTTGCCCATGACCAGCAGCACCATGCGGTCCTGGAGGGAAACAGGGACACAGGGACTAAGGGCAGGGGCAGGGAGGGAGGTGGAAGAAGGCCCAGCCAGCTGGTTCCTGCCTCGCTGCCAGCCCCTGCCACCCCACCATCCTCAGCCCAGCTCCCCTCCCCCATCAGAAGGAAGAATGGGGCAAGGGAGCCAGGCAGGTACCACATAGAGTGGCCCACTGCACTGCCGGATGCAGTCTGTGTAGAGCACGTGGAGGATGCGGCGGAAGATCCCCGAGTCTGCAAAAAGAAGGGAGTGGCACTGACAAGGCCCGGGGCACCATCCTTTGCCGGACTCCTGGGATGTGGCAGCTGAGGAGCCTGGGCCTGATCTAATTCCTCCCCAAGTGACTCCTCCAGGGCCCCCAAGAAGACAGAACCTGAGTGTCTCCACGTGTCCAAGTTCCTGAGGCCTCCCAGGTCCCTCCCCCCGGCCCTACCCAGAAAGTGCCCTCACCCAGTTTCCAGCGGCCCATGTAATAGAGCTGTGTGCTGAGGAGCAGGGTGGCGATGATGTGGATGATGGAGAAGACGATCCAGAACACTGTGTTCCCTTTGCCGAAGACCTGTTGGGAGGCCACCCAGGGCAGCGGTGAGGGCACAGAAGGAAGTGGCTCAGACGGCACACCCTTCCAGGGGCTCGCTGCTCAGCCAGGTTGGGATTCTGAGAGGGGCCCCAGGAAGGCATCTCAGGAGAGGAGCAGGAATCTCTCCTGCAGGAGGTGGCAGAGGGTATCCACCATGTGTGTGAATGCGCGTGCACCTTTCCTATCATACAGGCTGAGCAGAGCAGGTCAGACCCTCACCACGCCCAACACGGAGAAGAAGATGACGATGGCCAGACAGGCGTAGGCACTGTAGGCACTGGCGTTGATGTCTGGGTGCCGCTTCTGGTAGAGCTTCAGCATGCAGAGTCCAGCGATCATGTACATGAATGATGTGTCTAGGGTGGGGAACACGGAAGGGAGCTGCAGAAATGGCCACCAAGCCCCAGCAGGGAACTCCTGGCCCCAACAATCCCAGAGGAAGAGAGGGCCCTGGTGCCTTGCCATGGCCACGAAGCAAGTTGGTGGCAGGGTGGCATTTGAATTCCAGTTCTTTAGTTGTCCCTGCCACACCACACTGCCAGCCCACTGGCCGTCACCCAGTCTGACATCTCTTGAAGACAGGGACAACTTGGTCTGAGTGTCTTAGTCTGTGAGTACCCTGAGATCAGGGACCCCTTCTTTTTTTTTTTTTTTTTTTGAGATGGAGTCTCACTCTGTCGCCTAGGCTGGAGTGCAGAGGCGTGATCTCGGCTGACTGCAACCTCTGCCTCCTGGGCTCAACCAATTCTCTTGCCTCAGCCTCCCGAGTAGCTGGGATTACAGACATGCGCCACCACACCAAGCTAATTTTTGGATTTTTAGTACAGACGGGGTTTCACCATGTTGGCCAGGCTGGTCTTGAACTACTGACCTCAGGTGATTCCCCCGCCTCGGCCTCCCAAAGTGTTGGGATTACAGGAGTGAGCCCCGTGCCCGGCACAGGGACCCTTCTTAATTATCCTGTTTTCTTCAGTGCTGCATACACCTTTACACAGGAAGAGCTTGACAGACGAATGAAGTAGCGTCTAGGTGCCCATTTTCCATAGGCTAGAATATGTGCACACTCAGGCACGCCAGCCTTGGAGTTTCCTACAGGGCTATCTTGGGGATCCCTGTGGGTGACTTGGGGATGGTGAAGGACTCAGGCAGGTCCCTGCTGCAGGTTGAGCCAGAAAAGAAGGAGGCCCCACTCACCAAACTGGAAATTGGTATAGTTAGGGCACACGTGATAGCAAGCACTGAGCAGCCCCTCCATCATCAGGGCTGTGCCCATGGCGTAGAACAGCCCAAAGTGTTTGGGGATCCCACATTCCTGTTGGGGAGAGAGAGAAGGGAGGGGAGGGAGGAAGTGAGGTGGGAAGGGAAGAAGGGACCCAAAAGAGGGACCCTGAGAGAAGTGGAAGAGGAAAAGGGGTGGGATGTATGTCAAGTGTATATGTGCAGGGGTGGGCCGGCCTAGGCAGGCTAGGCAAGGAAGGGCCAGCCAGGGTGGGGTAGGCTGGGCTGGACAGGGTAGGCCAGACAGGGCTGGGGAAGGGAGGGCTGGGGAGGGCAGGGCTAAGTCTGTCCGAAAGGGCATCCTGGAGCCAAGGCCTGGGGTCTGCGCCAGAGATGAGGTGCTCCCTCACCAGGGCATAGAGGTCGTTGCGCAGTAGGGCCCGGTTGTGGTTGATCTCCCGCTGCAGGATGATGAGCAGGAAGAGCAGCCCCAGCAGGATGTACCCCAGGTTGCTGAGGATGTTGTTGAAGGCGCTAGAAGGAGCAGCACAAGGCAGACTGCTTGGGCCTCACACCCAGGCCTCTTCCCCAGCCCAGGCAGGTGTTGCAAAGCCCAGCTTCTGCCCTGGTTCACCCTTGGCCTGGAGAAGGGACCTCCCCGCATGACTCCCACCTGAGGTTGCCCAGTGGGTGGGCGCAGAGGAAGTTGTAGTAGCAGATGTCCTGATTCCCTGTAACATTCACCACCTGTAGCAGGAGCCAGGGCAGGGAGCAGGTCTGTTGTCACACCCAACTCAGCCCATGCCCCGACACCTGGGCCCCTTTGGCTAAAAAGAGCAAGCGCCACCACAGCTACCAGGTGTGAACACACAACACCCAGGCATGTGCTCCTTCTGAGAACACAGATGCCAAGCAGCACAGTCACCATCCCCCCTCATTAGGTGTGGCTGAAAACCCTGAGGAATGACTGTGATGGAAGTTCTTGCCCCAAGGGACAGAGAAAAGGGAAGGGAAACTGACACCTAGAAAGTACCAGGGCTTTTGTTTCCTAATCCCCACAACAACCCAGGGAGGGACTAGCTTTAGTGCAGCCACTCCCATTTTGCAGCTGAAGAAACTGACACTGGGGTGGGGGCGGTTAACTGATTTTCAACGAGTCACTTAGCTGGGAAGGCAGAGCTGGGATCTGAACCCAGGTCCTGTGACCTAAGACCAGAGCCCCAGGCTGGGAGGCTCTGGACTTTGGGGCAGTGTCCCAGGCTGTGGCAAAGGTGAGCCTACCCTGCCCTCTCACCGTCTGGTAGGTGATCACCAGCTGAACCACGGGAAGGGCATAGAAGACGGCAATGGTAGCAATGTTCCTGCAGAGCGGGAGGGCGGCAGTGAGGCGGGCGGCACCCAGGCTGCCACGCACCCACCAAGAGCAGAGCCCCAGCCACTTGGCCCACTCACCAGAAGTAGATCTGGTACTTTTTCCGCAGAACACGCTTGTCCTTCCGTGCCAGGTCAGCCACATAGAGGTATTGCTGGGGAGAAGCTGGAATCAGCCCCTTACTGCTGCTCAGGAGAAGCCCTCTCCCCCAGATTAGAGGTGGACAAGAGGGGCCTCCCTCAGACAGGGCTGAATTCAGGTGGGCAGGGTCCAAGGCCATCCCACTGCTGCAGCCGCTTAGACCAAGAGGGTTTGGACAATCAGGCCGGAAGGGGTTGGAGGTTAAGTTTCCCTGGCATCTGCCCTGCCCAGCCGAGCCCCTCCTTCTGCTTCCCTAAATGCCACATCAGTGGGAACATGCTGGGGCTGGAACACAGAACGTCCCTTTCTCGGGAAATGCCTGACTGGGCCAGACCCACGGGTCAGACCTTGGTGCGAATGACGTTCTTGTCTGAGTCGATGTCGGTCAGTGTGTCGTAGTCGTCCTCCTCCACAGAGCTCATGGAGTCCACCCGTGGCCGAGTACCCACAGGTTCAAAGGAGCGGCCTGGGAAGAGGAGGAGGGAGGGGTTGCACTGGTGGGCACAAAACCCATAGTGGCCCTCACCCATCTGAGGCAATTATAAAAATTATTAGGCAGTAGGGAAGAGGCAAATTGAGGGCTGGAGCTCAGAGTTGGGGTGGAGGTGGGCTCAGGAGCTGGGAGGAGACCTCAGGTGCTCCTAAGTCCTGGGGGAGGAACGTAGACTCTAGAAGAGGCCAGCAAACAGGGGCCACTCTAGCTGTGCTCTGCTCCTGGCACCCCTCATGGGCTAGGGCTTTCCAGGCCAGGACACTGAGCAGACCCCAGGCCCCAGACCCAAGCAGCAGGATTGAACTCCGCAAGTCATGTTGATTCAGTGTTGCTAGTCCTGTGAGTTCTGAGAAGACACTGCCTTGGCTGCCACTGGGTTAAAGACCCAGTGGGCCTGGGGTGCAGAAAGGGCATCTCTCCTTTATCCAGAGGCCAGAATGTGACCCTCATGCCTGTGAGCCCTCCCCCGGCAGGCCAGGGAGTGAGGGCGCTGTCAAGGCAGACGGTAAACTAGAATGTCTGGTCTCGGGGGAGCTGAGGCACCAGCCCCACAGCCAAAGGAGCCTGTGCCCTGCTGCTATCTCAGAAGACACAGAGCGAGCAATTACTGGAATTATACAGGGAAGCCATGCACATAGAATCTTTCTGGCCCCAGAGCTGGCAGTCAACTAGAGCCAGCAGGCAGTGATTGGCAAAGCAGCCCTCCCCACATCTACCCATGGCAATGTACAGCTGCCGCATCTGGCCAGAGGGGAGGCGCCGCTTGAACTGGTCGTGCCCTTCAAAGGAAAGGGAAAGTTACCAGGGAACTGGGGCCAAGGAGGATGGGGTGAGGGAAGACAGGAGTTAGGAAAACAGCAGGCCCTTCCCGGGTTCCAGCACCTGGCAGAAGAGGCAACAGCCCACCATGACGTTTTACCTAACCAACGCCAGCCTGCAACACACAGCCCCTCCCAGCCTGGCCCACTCACCCTGGTAACCATAGGCGAGGTCCCCGGTGCCAGAGCTGTCAACGAGACCATCGGTGGATCCAGAACCACTCTCTGCAGGGAATGATCAGTGGTGAGGCAGGAAGGAGAGGCCGCAGGAAAAGGGGCTCTGAGCATCTGCAGAAGGTGTGGGGGCCGGAGGAGGCGGCTCCCACTTTGCTGCCTCAGAGGTGGTGACCTAAGGAGACCAGGTTGTACCCCAGCAAGCCTGGCCCTGGCTGTGACACATACCAAAGGAGCCATAGTTGTAACCCTCATAAGGGGAGCTGCCAGGAAAAGAATCCGCCAGGACTCGAGGGTGACCTGCAATGAGAAATCAAGGTCCGTTAGCACTGGACAAAGAGAGAGGCCTAGAGCCAGGGAGAAGAACAAAGGATGATCCAGAGAAGACAGCCTCAGGGAGGCCACGCCAGCAGCCAAGAAGCAGCCCCTATCCAGGCAAACTCGCCCACTGCCGCCCCCACCACCCACCCCAGCCCCCTGCCTGCCTCTCCCGTGGAAACAGCGCCACCCTTTGTCTTTCCTCAAGAGACAGGATGATCAAGAACTGGCCCATCTAAGTTCCCAGCAGCAAGCACAACATCTGGCCTGCCCACCTGCCCTCCAGACAGCCTTGTGCTCCACCTCCCTCCCACACTCTGGACTCCAGCTCCTCTGCCCACAGCACCTGGAGCTTACCAAGGAGAGAAGCTAAGAGAGAAGGTCCCACGCAGAAGGAAAGAAAGAGAGGGAAGGGTGGAAGAGAGAGAAAGAAAGGTTAATAATCCCAGAGACCGCGGGCCGCGCTGCCCAAGGCCAACACGCAGCATCACTAGACATGGAAGAAACCAAGCGACAGCCTCAGCCTCTGAGCTGGGCCTATTAGGGCTGCATGGACATCATATTCCAGCCTCACTCCCATCTGTGGAGTGTTACCCCAGTCTGAACATCCAGAAGCCCCCACCCCTTCCTCCTCCAAACTCTAGGGAACCATCCGCCCCTACCCCCCAAAACACAAAGCACATTGTGCCCACCCCACCCAGGCCCCCTGGAGGTACCGCTTTCTGGGCAGGCTCGGTCAATGGCCACCAGCAGGGTCTTCTTCTTCTGCCTGCATGGACAGAACCCACAGGCCACCCAGATGGGACAGAACAATGATCCCTTTGTGTGAGGCTGGCTTCCTTCTACCTCTCTACCCCATTCTCATCCCTATGACCCTGTCCTCCACCCTTGGTCCCAGAGTTCCTCACAGGTTGGGGAGCAATACAGGGTCTCCCTGCTTGTGAAGAAGGTTGAGGGGAGGGGATGGTTTCTAGAGAGACGCACGGGCCACAGACTCTAACAGCCCACCATCGTCTGCTGCGGATGGTGTTGATTACCCTAGGCTGGCTCAGATCCTGCCAGGTGATCTCCCCCACACACCTGCCCAACCCACCCAGACCACGGGAGGGCCCAGCAGTTCTTCTTTACCTCCAGTTCTCCCAGCAGGCCAGGAGGACAGTCAGCAGGTAAAAGGAGAGAAATATGCCCAGGCAGAAGAGCATCCCACTGACGTAGGCCTCAGCTTCCAGGAGAAAACAGGAAGGTGACGAGTCAAAACCTTCCACCACTTCCCATCATGGCACCCAAAGGCCCTTGTGTCCTTCTCTGCCAGCCCAACCTCTGACCCCTCTCCCCTCGAATGTAAGGCTCTGCCCAGCCAGTATGAACAACTGGCAGTTCCTCTAATATGCCAAACTCTGACACACTCCTAGTTTTGCTCATGTTGCTCCCTGTGCTAGAACTTTCTCTTCTACTTCTTTTTTTTTTTTTGAGATGGGGTCTCACTCTGTTACCCATGAGAGAGTGCAGTGGCACAATTATAGCTCACTGCAGCCTCGAACTCTTGGGCTCCATCCTCCCACCTCAGCCTTCTGAGTAGCTGGGACTACAGACGTGTGCCACCAAGCCTGGCTCATTTAAAAAAATTTTTTTTTAGAGGCGGGATCTCACTATGTTGCTCAGGCTGGTCTTGAATTCCTAGCTTAAAATAATTCCCCTGCCTCAGCCTTCGAAAGTGCTGGGATTAAAGGTGTGAGCCACCGTGCCTGGCCTCTCAAAAACTCCACCTTGACTTCACCCTCCAACCGCAGCTAAGGGACTGTCCTCTAGGAAGCCTTCTCTGTCTACATTTCCACAGTGACCTGTCCTTTGCTCACCACAGCTCTTAACTGCCTCCTGTCCCTCTAGACAGGACCCCACCCCTCCAAGGACTGCTGCCCTAGCACATCACCTGGCATATAGGAGGTGCTCAATAAATATTTGCTGAATAAGTAATTCATACAAGTGAGGTACCCTCTGGCCAGGCACAGTGGCTCGTGCCTGTAATCCCAGCACCTTGGGAGGCCGAGGCAGGCAGATCATCTGAGGTCAAGAGTTCGAGACCAGCCTGGCCAACATGGTGAAATCCCATCTCTACTAAATATACAAAAATTATCTGGGCGTGGTGGAGGGTGCCTATAATCCCAGCTACTTGGGAGGCTGAGGCAGGAGAATCACTTGAACCCAGGAAGCAGAGGTTGCAGTGACTCAAGATCTTGCCACTGCACTCCAGCCTGGGCGACAGAGCAAGACTCCATCTCAAGAAAAAAAAAAAAAGAGAGGCACCTTCCTTCCTCTCCTATCACAGTCGCGTAGGGCTCCATTTAATCATTCAGTAAATATTTATAGAGCACTGAGTAGGGCCCGGTACTTTCCTGCTAAGTTTGTGCTAGCCCTCATAACTTAGTGAGATTAATTGGACACATTTTACTCCCTCTGTTACAGAGACAGGGAAACTGAGACTCAATCAGGTTACACTGCTGCTAAGTGGCAGAGAGTGAACTGGACCTCAGTTCTTTCATCTATAATCATGAACTCCTTATTCCACAACACACCGAACTCACCTCCCTGCCCTTCCTGTCTAGAAGCCTGCCAAGAACACTCTCCCTTCCTCCCCGCCAGCACATCTGCATCCTCCTCACCCGCTTCGAGGCAAACCCTACAACCCAGATCGGAAAGGAGTAGCCAGAGAGGCTTGTCCATCCCCACTCAGCCACCCGCACTCACACGTGACTGCTTGAGATACGAGCACTGACAGGGTTTTCTGGCGGTGCCCTTGATCAACCGGTTCATCTGGAAGTAAAATGTCAAAGTGGCAAAGTGGCTGCCTGGAGCTTGGCTAGAGTCAGTGAGACCAGGCCTTAGAGAGACTGGAATCAAAAGCCCAGGTCCTGTGAGGTCCACCAATGAGCCACGAAGGCTCTTCTTGCTACCAGAAAGCAACCAAGCCCGCCCCATCCCTAGCCAGGCCCAGGGCACAAAATGTACCTTCCACAAAGGGGTAGAAAGGCAAGGAGCCCCCGCAGGCTTGGTCTTCGGTCTTCACCACCACCACCACATAAAAGCTGTTGCTGGGGAAGTCTTTGCGCTGCAGGATGAGGATGATCAATATCGTCCCCATCACCATCATCATCATTCTTTTCTGAATACTTATTCTGGTGCCAGACATTATGCTACAACTCTTTATAGGTATTATTTTACTCAATCCTCAGAAAGATTCTTTTTTCTCTCTCTTTGAGACAGAGTTTCACTCTTTTCGTCCAGGCTGGAGTGCAATGTTGTGATCTCGGCTCACTGCAACCTCTGCCTCCTGGGTTCAAGTGATTCTCCTGCCTCAGCCTCCCAAGTAGCTGAGATTACAGGTGTGTGCCACCATGCTCAGCTAATTTTTGTCTTTTTAGTAGAGATGGGGTTTCACCATGTTGGCCAGGCTGGTTTTGAAGTCCTGACCTCAGGTGATCTGCCCACCTCAGCCTCCCAGTGTGCCAGGATTATAGATATGAGCCACCGCACCCGGCCCTCTTATTGTTACAATGAATGAAGTAGGCATGACAGCCAGAAGTGGGTACTCTACTCTTTCCCATCCCCAAAAGCAATTGGCATTATGGTTCAACTCTCATAAATCAGAGGACTCAAAGTCACAGGAACTGGAAGGCCAAAGACTCAGTCTTGTGTAAGTTAGGAATGGGCAGAGGAAAAAGAGCTCGAGTTTGGAAAGTCACATGGCTCATCACCCAGCCACACCTCCCACGTGGCCACATGCATTTCCTACCTGCACAGTGATGGCTGCCTTCTTGGTCATGGTCTGGTACATGCCAATGAAGGCTACGTTGTTGTCCAGGTCATAGACAGGGCACTGCAGAAGGGCGGGAGAGGCAGATGGATGGGAACCTGGCCTGCCCCTCTCTTTAGCAGCCCTGCTGCCTGCTGGGAAGAGCAAAAGGGCAGGCAACTCACCAGCACGTCCTGGACAGAGATGACCGAGCAGGGGAAGGCCTTGTTGGAGGTCACCTTGACGATCACCGAGTCCACGCCGTCGGGGAACTCGTACTTGAAGTACTGAGGGTGCAGGAAGGAGGGGAGAGCTCCATCTCATGAGGATGCTCTCTTGGCCCCTCTAGAAGGGAATAGTTCCCTATAAGCGAGGACCCAGAATCCTCTGAGGGATGGGCAGTGGAGACTCTCTGGGGAGACGGGCCTTGACCGTAGCAGACCCCTTCTCTGTATACCATTCCCTCCAACCTCAGCAGGGGACTCGGGAATGCCTGAGAGGCAACCAGACCCCGTGTCCCTGCACAGTCCCATGCTGTCTGTCCCCCACCATGTCAGGGCCAGAGCCCCTGTCCCTGCACAGTCTCATGCTGTCTGTCCCCCACCATGTAAGGGCCAGACCCTGTGTCTCTGCACAGTCCCATGCTGTTTGTCCCCCACCATGTCAGGGCCAGAGCCCCTGTCTCTGCACCGTCCCATACTGTCTGTGTCCCACCATGTCAGGGCCAGACCCCATGTCCCTGCACAGTCCCATGCTGTCTGTCCCCCACTGTATCAGGGCCAGACCCCGTGTCTCTGCACTGTCCCATGCTGTCTGTGTCCCATCATGTCAGGGCCAGAGCCCCTGTCCCTGCACTGTCCCACGCTGTCTGTCCCCCACTATGTCAGGGCCAGAGCCCCTGTTTCCAGAGAGCCCTCCATAGAGAATCAAGCCAATTCAAAAGTCCAAGCAAAGACCACTGACCACTCCTATTCTCATATTCAAGCTCCCCCATTTCTCCTCTCGAGTAGTCAACAGGGCGATGTTACCTGGGGCTGAGCTGCTGTGGTGTTGAAGCTGAACTGCTCCCCGGTCCTGCAGGGCAGAGAAGAGCCCCCCACAGTCACTCCCAGAGCCTGGGGAAGAACCAGCCCTCGTGGTCCCCGCGCTCTACCCTGCAGACCTGAGCACAAAATCATCCATGCGGCTGACCCGAAGCTGGTATGTAGTGTTGACCAGTGATAGGGTGGACACATCCACGTAGAAGAACTGAATCTCTGACTCATTCTTAGTAGGGGGCTGACACAGGGTTCGTTCCACTTTTTGGTAGAGGTACTTGCGCTGAAACCTGTGGCCCGAAGCAGAGAGACAGGACGTGAGCACTGTCCCAGCCGGCCTGCCCCTCCAGAGGAGCGAGGCCCCAGCATTCCCCCCACCCAGGCACTAGGGGCAGATCCCGGCCTGCCATAGCAACCAAACCACTCCCCGTTCTGAAAAAAATCAGATGCCCCGTTCTCAACTCCATTGCTTCCCAATAAATGGCAGTCATAAAGAGACAGCAAGAGACCCAGGCATCAGACCACACAGCCAGGTTGCAAGAATTCTCCCAATCTCAGCTCTGCCTGGGGTCTAGACTTCCCACACCAGCTATGTCTATTTCAACTCAGGACTCACAGCTGGGGAAGAAACCAAAGAGAAGTCAGGGTGAAGTGGATTCTTCACAGTGGACACCACCTCTCTGCGAGGTGCACAAGTTCCCAGCTGGCGAACTCGGCCCTTGTGCTGCTGACCAGCCTCTGGGCCCAGGGAAAGGGGAGGAGAAATGGGGGGCTCCTGGTTGAGGCTCCAGGTAAGGACTGGCCTAAGCCTAGGCTGCCCACCTTCCCTGACGCCCAGATCCTACTCACATCCCTCGCAGGATTAGGGGCACCTGGAAGGACACCACAGCCTCCTTCTGGCGGACGACAAACAGCAAAGGCGCCCCCTTCTGCTTGTTCAGGACGTTCACGGACACACGCACGCCCTCTGTCTGCAGAACGACACGGAAATGCCTCTCAAGCCTCTGCCACCAGGGACACGTGGCTCCAGACCTCCAGAGACTGTGAGCCCTGCCCTCCCTCATGCCTGCCACTTTGGTCTTTCTCCATCTTGGTCAGGACAGGGAGTCATCTCTGTCCTGTCCTCTGCCAGAACAACCCCCGGACTCCAGGAGGGACCTGTGCTGAGCATGGCTCCTGGCCAGCTGACATGTGCAGGGCAGGCAGCAGGACCCAGGCAACCACAGGGTCTCACCCCCTGCCAGGAAACACAGTGGAGGCCTTGGGAGTCTCCAGGATACCCCATTCCTATTCATGTGCATAGGATGCACAGGCCTGCACACACCCCGCCCCACACACGAAGACACAGGTGAGCAAGAAGTGCTCCTCAACCTTCTTCTTTGTAAGCCAGGAAGCCAGCATGAAGCTCTAATTTAACAACTAACCAGGGGCCACAGCCCAGAAGGGATGAGAAGGGGAAGGTATTGAAGGCCATGTTGTACCCTGAGCTCCTACCAAGGGACAGGGTTGTGGAGAAGTCACTTTACTTCTCTGAGCCTCAATTTCTCCCTCTATAAAATGACACTCAGTTGGGTGTGATGGCTCACCCCTGTAATCCCAGCACTTCGGGCGGCCAAAACAGGCAGATCACCTGAGGTCAGGAGTTCGAGACCAGCCTGGTCAACATGGTGAACCCCCATCTCTATTAAAATTCAAAAATTAGCCGGGTGTGGCGGCAGGCACCTGTAATCCCAATTACTTGGGAGATGAAGCACAAGAATCGCTTGAACCTGGGAGGCAGAGGTTGCCGTGAGCTGAGATCACGCCACTGCACTCCAGCCTGGGTAACAGAGTGAGACTAGGTCTCAAAAAAATAAAAAAATTTTTTAAAAAAGATAAAATAAACTGACACCCTTGGAGCCGGGAAGGAACATATATACAACAACAGGAGCTTAAAGGAAAAAATAAAACTAAATCGATCTTGGGATGCCTGTTATTGGGCTGCTGAAACCCAAGCCCTAGGGCAGCATTTCCCAAAAGGTAAAAACCACAACTCTCCAGTGCCTTCAGATATGGGAAAAAAAGGAAGAGAGGGCTCTAAGCAGGAGATCAAACTTCAGAGAACCAGGCACTGGGGGCAGATCCTGGCCTGCCACAGCAACCAAACCACTCCCTGTTCCAAAAAAAAGTCAGATGCCCCATTCTCAACTCCATTGCTTCCCAGTAAACGGTAGTCATGGAGAGAGAGAGCAAGAGACCCGGGCATGACACCACACAGCCAGGTTGCAAAAATTCTCCCAATCTCAGTTCTGCCTGGGGTCTAGGGACTCACAGCTGGGGAAGAAACCAAAGAGAAGTCAGGGTGAAGTGGATTCTTCACAGTGGACAAATTCCCCTTCTCTTCGCACCCAACTTGCAGTTGCCCGCCTTATAAAGCTCTGTCACCCTCAACTTACAAGGCCAGCTGGCTCTCCCCTGCAGAAAGAGGGCTGGGAAGCCCTGCCTTCATCTCCCTGGGGAGTCTGAGCAACTTGCCAGAACAGAGCCTTTCAGTTCTGGGCCAGTCTCATTCCACTGAGGTTTTCTGGGCCAGCCCAGGAGTAAGCCTGTTTCCTTCCCACCCAGACCCCACAGAGCTGTCAGATTCTGGGGTTTAGGGTAAAGAGAAGCCAGGTGTGCTCAGGCCACAGCTGTGGTGGAAGAAGAGGGGTGGAAGAGAAGATGGGAATGAACCAACTTCAAAAACTGCCCAGTTGGAGCTTCAGAGAAACACTGGTGGCAAAGGAAGGAGGACTGGTCAAGAGGCTCCAGTATGGTTCTGGGAACTGGGAACCTGGCAGGGCGACTCATTCGTGGGGCCTCCCAAAAGGGTAGCAGAGCGGCAGAATCGCCTAGTCCTGGTCGGCTCCCCTACTCGCCCCTGGCCCCCCAGCCCCCAGCCCTCACCCGGTTGCGGGTCACAGTATGGTTGAAGGTGTAGATGTTGACCAGCTCGCTGTTGACCTCATCCACGTAGATGCGCTCAAACTCGGCGTCTTTCTGTGAGACGTTCTTGGGCCCCAGAACCCCCAGATGGCTCTCGACCGAGGCCACCAAGAGCACCAAGAAGGGCAAGCCCAGAGCGAACATGGCCCCGGCAGGACGGCAGTGGCAGCGGTGGCGGCGGCGGTGGCGACAGGCGACAGGACACCTCCGGGACGGGTTGCGGCTACGGCCGCAGCTTCCAGCATCTCACCAGGACCAGAACTTTAACCCCGGCCTGAGATTAGGAAATGTCCCCTCCCAAGAGCCGCGGAGAGGCTCCCAGGGTCCCCGCAGGAAAGCGGGCGGCCGGGAGGGGGCGGGGAGGGAGGGGATGCGGGCTCCGGGCAGTGGTCCCAGCTCGCGAGGAGCAGAGTACGACCTGAGACCCTGGAGCCCCGGGCCAGGGCCGTGAGCACGAGGGCGGCTGGTTGCCGGGAGCTGGGAGACGCCGGGAAAGGGGAGGGAGGAAGAGCAGGCGGCCGGGGCTGGCGGCGGAGGGAAGCGAATCGCAGGGTGAGGGGCGTGATAGGTGGTAGCGACCCGACGCCTTGCGGGGCGGCGAGTTTCCGGGGTGCGGGCCCTTTAAGGGCGGGCGGACGCGCCGGCCCCGACGCACAGAACACTGGAAAGTGAGCTGCGCCGCGGGGTGGTAAACAGCAGGGCTGCTGGCCCGCCCGCTGACGTCAGGGGAAACTGACACAGATTTAAAGGACCAGGTCCCGCATTTGCCCTTAAAGGGGCTGCAGCTGTGTAGCTGGAGGGGAAAGCCTGCAATGCCTCCTTTTAGTCCTGCCCAACTCTCTCCCGTCATTCTGACCATCTCTGAAACTCATGTTGGAATAGGCAGATGTTTCTGTTAAGGATCTCCAAGGGTTGGGTTTTTGTTGAACAATTCTTCCCTTTGCTCAAACATAAGGATTTCACCCCCCATCACCACCTTTACAACTAACATCATCCATCCCTGGACCGTTTTTTTCTCTGGGCATCTTTAAAAATGAAGAACTCAAAGGATTAGGAAACAGGACGGTGGCCCTGCTGGCGGAGGGGAAACGGAGGCAACACTGCAGGAGGAACCCTCATGCCTCTCCCACCTCCCTCTGGAGGGTCCACACAGCTGCAGGGACGGCCTTCCAAGCTTTTCAAGCTTGCAGGGCTGTTTCCCCTCTTCTCTCAGAGGCAGTTACAAAGCTCACTGAAAGATACGGACCTTCAGTGTAAATTGGTGAAAACTTTTCTATAAAATATTTTGGCACTGTTTCAAGAAACTTAAAGAGCTTTATGCCCTTTGATTCAGTAATTCCACTTCTGGACTCTAACCTAAGGAAATAGGAAGAACAGATAAAAATATGTGGGCAGCTACGTTTATCACTGTGATATTTATAATATAAAGCAAAAAGGCAACGACTTGGATGTCCATAATGAGGGATTGTTAAATGCACTATCATGAAGACATCAAAAATGATGCTAAGACTTCAAAGGACATGTAAGTAGAGAATTCAGGATGTGACACTAAATAGTATATAGAGCTGGGCACAGTGGCTTCACACCTGTAATCCCAATACTTTGGGAGGTCAAGGCGGGTAGATTACTTGAGGTCAGGAGTTCAAGACCAGCCACAGCCAACATGGTGAACCCCATCTCTGCTAAAAATACAAAATTAAAGGGGCGTGGTGGCATGTGCCTGTAATCCAGCTACTGGGGAGGCTGAGGCTGGAGAATCGCTTAAATCTGGGAGACAGAGATTGCAGTAAGCTGAGATCAGGCCACTGCACTCCTGCCTGGGCTGCAACAGAGCGAGACTCCGTCTCAAAAATAAATAAATAAAACTATATATTTCGAATACATATAGACATGCATAGAACAAAAAACCAAACACCCCATGTTCTCACTCATAGGTGGGTGTTGAACAATGAAAACACATGGGCACAGGGAGGGGAACGTCACACACTGGGGTCCCTTGGGGAGTGGGGGGCTAGGGGAGGGACATTGGGGGTAGGGAGGTTGGGGAGGGATAACATTGGGAGAAATGCCTGATGTAGGCGACGGGGGGATGGAGACAGCAAACCACCATGGCATGTGTGTACCTGTGCAACAATCCTGCAAGATCTGCACATGTACCCCAGAACTTATAGTACAATGAAAAAAAAAGAAAACAGAAAAAATTATACTAAAAATTTAGCAGTGTCTTCAGGAAGCAGGGTAAATTTTAAAAATAAAATAAAATTTAGCAATAGTTATCTTTCAATTGCAATTTAAAAAATAACACATATTGTGTATCATTTTCCTCTAATTCTAAAAATATAGAATAGTACAAAAAAATAAAAATTAATGGATTGTGGGTAGTTCTTAAATTTTATTTTTTACAGTCCTCCACTCTACCAGCTGAGCTATCGAAGGGTGTATAGTTTAAAAATTTACAAATGTTCTACAATGTACATATATTGCTTTATTTTTTTCACAATATTGGCCAGGTTGGTCTCGAACTCCTGATCTCAGGTGATCCACCCACCTCAGCCTCCCAAAGTGCTGGGATTATAGGCATGAGCCACCGTGCCTGGCCACATATATTGCATTTATAAGACAAATGACTCTTTTTTTTTTTGAGATGGAATCTCACTCTGTTGCCAGTGCCAGGCTGGAGTGCAGTGGTATGATTTCAGCTCCCTGCAACCTCTGCCTCCCAGCGATTTTTCTGCCTCAGCCTCCTGAGTAGCTGGGACTACAGGCGCGTGCCACCATGCCCAGCTAATTGTTATATTTTTAGTAGAGACGGGATTTAACCATGTTGGCCAGGATGGTCTTGATCTCTTGACATTGTGATCCGCCTGCCCTGGCCACCCAAAGTCCTGGAATTACAAGCATGAGCCACCGCGCCCGGCATTTTTTTTTTTTTTTTGAGACACTCAATAAGTATTTAATAGGCATCCACTATGTGCCAGGTACTGCTGTAGTTATACGAGGCAAATGGTGAATGAGGGAATTAGTTTTGGCCCCTGTCCAAGCATAGCATACTTGAGGATGAAGACTAGAAGCAGGCTGCAGTAATTGGTGAACCCTGGAAAGTCAGCTGGAAGATAACAAGGATTTCCTTGGCTAATCCCTCATTATGCAGATGGGGAAAGTGACGCTCAGAAAAACTTCAGACCATTAGTAGCTCACTAAACTCAAGTTTGCACCTTGGTCCAGTACTGTTTCCAGTACATCTAGGCGAATATGGATCAGAGAATCCTCAGGATGACAAAAGAGGTTTCTTCATCATGAGCCCTCCATGCAGTCAGCTACCAAGTTTGGAGAATCAGTGTAGGATTTCCACAGTCTATCTGGACTTCATTTTATTTCATGGTAATCCTGCTCATCTTGCCAGTAAATAATCTGAAACACTAAGAAACACTCTTGATATATTGCCCAGGCTGGTCTTGAACTCTTGGCTTCAAGTGATCTGCCTCAGCCTCCCTAGTAGCTAGGATTACAGGTGGGCACCATCACGCCAAGTTGGCCTCTTAACTTTGAGGCAAGATGTGACCCTCGGCCTGTTTTAAATGCACATCCAGAGTCCTACTTCACACTTAATTCATCTTGGGAGGTAGAGCCCAGAAATGTGCAGTTTAACAGGGCACTCCAGAAGCTGGCTATGCAGTTTAGTTTGGGAACCACTGCTCTGGAACCAAACAACTGTGGACTATCACTATTTCTGTTTGCTCCCTTTCCCCTGGCAATATCTGGAGAGAAATCTATCCAAGCAAACTCTTAGGGGATCCTTCCCTTTTGCAAGGTCTCAAGACTTAACTTTTGAATTGTCAGCACTCTGGGTCTACAGAGTGGGAGGGCAGCAACTGCAGATTTTCTTGCTGTTCTCAGGTCTGCAGAACTTTCCTCAGTCCCTCTGCCTCACCCTGCCAGGGAGGGAACAGCACAACCCACTTATGAATAGGTCCTTTCTGAGGTCTGTCCACTGGGAGAGAATGCCTTTTTGTTGGCTGCAGCCAAGTAGTCAGCAAAAAAGGGCAATGGGGTCTCAAAGTCAGGCTTGTGAGTGCACACGGGAGATGTCAAGGCCTCAGGGATGTGATCTTGGCCTTGTGCACAGGTCCAGCTACTGCATTCCCTGCTGTAAAATACAAACAGCTCAATCCTAACCCTGGCCCTCAAGCAGTCAGGGTGGGGTCATAAGGCTCAGATGACTTCTATTTCACAGTGGGCCATCCTTCCTAAGCCTGAGTGCTGAATGGACCAGTGAAATGGGACCATTCAACATGCAGCTGAGGAGGTTGCTGGACTCGTGAGTCCAGCTCTATTTTAAGTCACAGGGGATTTATGTTTGGGGTGAGAGGACAGGGAAGAAGCTTCAGCTGGCTCAGGGGTATTGTTAAAAGGATGTGAAGATGGCTGGTGCCGTGGCTCATGCCTGTAATCCTAGCACTTTGGGAGGCCGAGGTGGGCGGATCACCTGAAGTCAGGAGTTCGAGACCAGCCTGACCAACATGGAGAAACCCCATCCCTACTAAAAATACAAAATTAGGCATGGTGGCACATGCCTGTAATCCCAGCTACTCAGGAGGCTGAGGCAGGAGAATCACTTGAACCCGGGAGGCGGAGGTTGTGCTGGGCCGAGATCGCACCACTGCACTCCAGCCTGAGCGACAGAGCGAGACTCCTCTCAAAAACAAACAAACAAAACAATGACCTGAAGACTGCACTCAGAGCAGGATTCTGTAAGAATCACAGTAAATGGATTAG
This sequence comes from Cheracebus regulus, assembly GCA_963574635.1. Classification (NCBI taxonomy): domain Eukaryota; kingdom Metazoa; phylum Chordata; class Mammalia; order Primates; family Pitheciidae; genus Cheracebus; species Cheracebus regulus. Next base: position 37,691 of record CAUYQU010017385.1, on the reverse strand, counting down.
CTGAATCCAATCAAGTTATTTAGGAATCTGGGAGGTAGGGAGTAGCCATGCCTATGGGTGGATGACAGAATCAAAACAGATTTTAGAATCAAGTAATGATATAACTTTAACACAGAAAAAAAGGATTCAAAACCAACCCCTCTGAAGAAAATGGACCTGAAAACTTTCTGTTTTCATTATGATTATAAAAAGGGCTGTTTTTCTATTTGGTGCTTAAAAAGAATTGTCTCAAGCAGGGTGCAGTGGCTCATGCCTGTAATCCCAGCACTTTGGGAGGCTAAGGCGGGCAGATCACAAGGTTAGGAGATGGAGAACATCCTGGCTAACACGGTGAAACCCCATCTCTACTAAAAATACAAAAAAATAGCCGGGTGTGGTGGTACACGCCTGTAGTCCCAGCTACTCAGGAGGCTGAGACAGGAGAATCGCCTGAGCCTGGGAAGCGGAGGTTGAAGTGAGCCGAGATTATGCTACTGCACTCCAGCCTGGGCGACAGAGCAAGACTCCATATTAAAAAAAAAAAAAAAAAAAAAAAAAATTGTCCCAGACATAAGCAACTCCAGCAGCAAGAGTTCAGCACTTCTTTCCATCATACAAGTTCTGTTGTTTCCCAGGACTAACTTTGTGTCTCTCTCTCTCTCTTCCTACAAGGACTGCAAAAGACTGGATGCATCTCAGATTGGGAATCAGTTAAAAGACACAGGATCTAATCTGCCATACTGGGGAAGGTCTCAAACCTGTCACATGGCTTCATGGTATTATGGAAAAACTAAAGACGTTGATGTCAAAAAGTTCAACAGTTAAATCCCTGCATTGTGTGCTTCAGGCAAACTTAAGCTTTCTGAGCCTTTTGTTTTTTCTGAGCCTTTTGAAAGCCTTGTCTGGACTTGGTCTCTGCTGTCCTAAATACTCACAGTGGACCTAGGCTTCCCTGCATTCCCATCCTATTGTCTAAAGAACAGGAACGGAGACATAGGAGAGAAGCTCTGACCAAGTAGGCAGTATTTTCTCCAAGAGATAGTCACTTTCCATTTCCTAAAACTGGGCTTTCACCATTCACACTGGGAAATATCTTGCAATACACTCAGGCTCTGCATTTGGTTCCCTCTGGCCATGTGATGAAACCAACATCAGAGCTTTCCAGGAAACAAGGTTGGTCATCAGGTTGCAGAAAACAAGCAGATAAATAATTGAACGTCTCAAATCACTGCCTCCAAAGATCACCGATAAAAATGAGCCAGCTCTCTTATTTCAAGAAAGCTTGGGTCTCTGGCTTAGAAATCAGAAGACAGGCGGCCGGGCCCATGGTGGCTCATGCCCGTAATCCCAGAACTTTGGGAGGCCAAGGCAGGCAGACTGCCTGAGGCCAGGAGTTCGAGACCAACCTGGTCAACAAGGTGAAATCCTGTCTCTACTAAAAATGTAAAAATTAGCCAGGCGTGGTGGTGCATGCCTGTAATTCCAGCTACTCAGTAGGCTGAGGCACAAGAATTGCTTGAACCCAGGAAGCAGAGGTTGCAGCAAGCCGGGACTGCACCACTGCACTCCAGCTTGGGCAGCAGAGCAAGATTCTAAGAGAGAGAGAGAGAGAGAGAGAAAATAGAGTAGGAGCTAGACCAGCAAAGGGGCAGAAGCATATTCCAGACAGGGTATCCCAACTGTAGGCAAAGACATACAGGTAAGTTCAGTGCTCTTGGCCTAAAAGTTCAAAGTAAAGGCTAGGAGGTTATAAATTAAAGAGGGGCCAGGTCATGGAGAGAGTTAGATGTTACATTTAATAGCTTGGACTTGGATCTTCTGTCAGTGGTTGACAACAAGCAAGCTGCAGTACACTGATATGTTACGAATCCACTACAAGCGTGCTGCCAAAGCTTGACCAGGGTGTAAAATTTATATATATGAATTATCATATATATATGAATTAAGCTAGAATGAGCCAGCAAATAGGCAAAAGGTATAGCATCCAGGCAAAGATTATGTGTTTAGCAAAACATTGAAAATCTTTGCTTATAAAAACATGTTAAGATTTCATTTCTACCATGGCAGGAAAATAAAGTAGGGGATGGATTCTCATGTTGGTTTGTCCAGTTTCCACCCCCAAGTACAGATGCTGGTGAGGAGCTTTTTCTTTCTTCCACATCACTACCTCTTCCACTTGTTCTGGGCCATTTAAGAGGTTCACAGATACAGTAATAAAGCAAAGCTTCAAGATCCAGGCTGCTTTCACTGCTGCTGTATGACCTGCAGGCAGCTGACAAAGGCCTCTAGGGGTGTGGGTGGAGAGGAACTTGGTGTGATAAGGGAGGGGGAAAGAGCAACTAGAAAAATAAAGTATCTCAATTTATCTCCAAATTTTTCCTCCTAGAGAAGCAAACCATTTTAATCCAATAGTATATCACTGAGATGAAGAGTGATAAAGTGAATGATACAAAGATCACAGAGATTTTAGCTGCCAAGGAACATTATACTGGTATACCAATTTACTGTAATTATTGCTGGCCTGGTGATTCCTGGTGTTAGTCATCACAAAAGGTCCTGATGGACCAGTTAACTGACCCTTGTTCTAGTCTTACAGCTCTAAATAAGAGTATTTGGAGGTGGCTGTTTTACCCTGGGGAGGTGAGGGTGATAAATGAGTCCGTGCTCAAGGTTCATGTCCTGTATGCTGTAGTTAACAGTTGTTTTTTTTCCCAAGACAGTCTCGCTCTGTCGCCCAGGCTGGAATGCAATGGCGCAATCTCATCTCACTGCAACCTCTGCCTCCTGGGTTCAACCAATTCTTCTGAGTAGCTGGGATTACAGGGGTGAGCCGCCACACCCAGCCAGTAACATTGTACTATACTAAGACTGATGACATTCACCCAGTTCAGATGAGGTGGTTGACAGTCTAGATCCAGACTAATCTATCTGCAAAACTATTCCAATCTAATGGAAAACAGTAGACTTCAAGGATGGCAGTTGTGCTTTCTGAAGGGTCCTTATACCTACTCATCCCATCCTACCATCCTACATGCCCGAGAAGATTAGTAATGAGTCAGCCTGGTACATTCAGTTCCCCTAAAGCAGGATGATCTAAGTATCCAATTTCCTTATGATAAGGCAGGGGAAAAAAATCATCCTTTTTTTTTCCTATCAGAATCCAAACTAAGATAAAGGAGACAGAAAGACATCAGCAACTTTGAGCAAAATGTTTACATTTATATTGAAATATACACTAAAACAGAATGAGTTATACTAGTCAATGAAACTTTGCCAAAGCAAAATCACAAACTTCCATTGGGGAGGTCTGGTCAGCTAGCAGCAGGGATCCCCAAGCAGGAATACCAAGAAGCCTGGGGGACCCCTCTCCAAAAAGCCTCCTTTCAAGAGGCCCCAACTCACTTCTCCCACATGCACCCACACAGATTTAGGAGCTTGGACATGCTCCTCATTTTCATATATTTTTAGTTCTTCTTCACTGCAATAAATATAAAGTTGGCAATGCTCATACACCACAGCACAGACAATATTTCAGGCTTTAGCATACAACTGTAAACAGTGACTAGTTAAATTAAAAAAAAAAAAAGTAAGTTAAATTGGAATTTTTTTTTTAAAACAAAGAGACAAAATTCCTAAGAGCTGGGCATGAGCTACTCAAGATTTGTTTTGTTGGGTTAAGGTTTCTGACAAAAGATTCTGACTTAGGCAGATGCCCTGGACAGTCCAAGTAGACCCAGGGTGGTAGCCAGAGCACTGTCTACGGCAATTGAGAATACACGGACTGGCAGACAATCTGCCCCAGATATGCAGTAAGTACATCTTCAAGCTGCCACATTTGAGATATGACCACAGACATCTTTATAGTTCCATCACTGGTTGCCATCTAGTGTAGCAGGAATGCGTGGGCAAAGAAATAAAAATTTGCTGGGAGAGGAAGAGAATAGTATCTCTGCTAGCTGCCTGGAAAGTTGGCCCCTTAATCACAATAACAACTAGGACATTTCACTTGGACAGTGCATTAAATTTACAGATTTTTTAAAAGTACAAAGACTAAGCAGTAAGTTCTGTCACTGAAGCAAACTGGGATGTCAATCAAAGAAAAATAGATTATTTTTGCCTAAAGTAGTGCAAAGAAATCTCGCAAAAAAAATGAAAAGTGAACTCAATATCTGCACATCAGTAATGGGGCAGAATCTTATTTAAAAGGCTAGTGGTTCAAATACTATTGCTTGAATAGCTCTGGTAGATATAAAATATAGTAACATCTGAGGTTTATACACATAAGCAAAGGAGCTGACGACCAGCTCGCAAAGGGATATTTGATCCTCAGTCAAGAGAGAAGCTAAAAGCGCATGCTGCAGGAGTAACCTAATGGATTTATTTGGACTGTACTCCCACCTTCTGACAAACAGAAAAAGACCTGGATAGAAAACTGTCTTTCCACACACAAAAATCTGGCTTAATTCTTCTTTCTATACAACTAAACCTCAGCTAAGAAAAAAAACTCTTGTGGAAAAACTCAACCTGGGCTACTTAAAAAGGAAATTTTTAATATCGTAAACAAATTTAGTGAACACCATGTGGATTTTCCATTAATGAAGACATGATACATTCAAAAAAGTGTAGTTTTTTAAAAAAAGAACAAAACCAAAAAATTTTTTTGAAAGAGACTTCCACAAGAAGAAAATGAGCCCAAGTTCTATCCCTCAATCAGAAATGGGTCTTAGCACAAATGAGTAAGCCCTCTTCCAACACACAAAAGCACTGAAATTTGCCTTTCAAGTATGTTACTGAATTTGAATATTAAGCAAAATCACTGCAAGCATATTTTGATGAGTTACTTCAATACCCACTTGGTCCAGTTCAAAATATCTGTAGATCCAGTTTGTACATGTTCCATAGGTATACTGATTAAACTATCTATTATTGCATTATTTTTTAAATGGCAGTTCTTACAGCTCAAGCAAACATTATGATCATCAAGAGCGCCTTGAAACAAATTAGCAGATGAAGTACATTAATGAGACACCTTAGAAGTGAAACAAACCTAGCTCTTTTTTACTAAAACGATGGGATAAAGGTAGTGTCTATGCTGAAGAGCAGCTTCACTTGTTTCCCCTTGGAAAAAGGCCCAAAATTTTTGGATGATAACTTAAAAACTAAGCCAATAAGGCTAGGCACAGCTCATGCCCATAATCCCAACACCTTGGGAGACAGAGGCCAGCAGATCACCTGAGGTCAGGAGTTCGAAACCAGCCTGACCAACATGGTGAAACCCTGTCTCTACTAAAAAATACAAAAATTAGCCAGGTGTGGTGGCATGCACCTGTAATCCCAGCTACTCGGGAGGCTAAGGCAGGAGAATCGTTTGAACCCAAGAGGTGGAGGCTGCAGTGCGCCGAGATCATGCCATCACACTCCAGCCTGGGTAACAACAATGAAACTCCATCTCAAAAAAACAAAACAAAAAACAACTAAGCCAGTAAAAAAAATTAAATATACATCTTAAGATATTATAACTTGAAATAATGTCAGGTGCTATGGAATGGGAAACAGAGTTCTGATTCCCCCACCCCCCAAAAAACTGTAACAGGTTTTAAGGGAAAAACCAGAACTCTGAATATGAACAGCAATACACAGACTCTATAGCACAGAAACACCATACAAGAATGAGTTTTGTAGCAGTACTATCATGAGAGTAACTGATTGGAGACTATATTTCCAGCAATAGGGCTCCTAGGTCAAAAATGTGTTAAAAGCTTGTAATGTCAACGAGAACCAAAAAAAAAAGAAAAAAAAAGTGGGTGGGATGAGGGGGAAAAGAGAGGAAAGGCTGCATGCACAGGTCTATTATAGACAAGATATTCAGCAGCATAAAAATAATACCCTCCAAAGAGTCCCCCTACTGGGGCAAAACCTGTTTTTCACTGCTAGGCATGGAAAAGATTAATAAAGCAGAACAAATTCACTTGTAACTATAGCATCTTCCATATCTGAATGACAAGCATCTTCGACCTGATGCTATGTGTTAAGAAAATATTCAGTATACATATGAATCTAAGCGACATAAAAACAAAAGGCTAAATTGTGAACCTTAAAAAATTGGAAAAAACATGTTTTAAAGCCAAGTAGATATGATTCTGATTATTATTATGTAAGACATAATCCACAGAAATAAAGGCCAAGAAAAGAATCTTCATATTCTTCAGTATTTAGGCTTGATGTTGTCCTAGGAAAACAGTGATAATTCAATGTGTTACACATACAACTAAAAAGTCCCCTTCTGGTTTCAAATGAATTTAAACAACAATCTTCCTTGGCAAATTTTTCTCCTTTGTCAAACAAACCTTCTATTTACAGGACCAGTTTAAATCCCTCCTCCCCTTCAAACACTAGATATGAACATCCAGGAACATTCTACAATGCAAAGTGCCTTAAGAAAGAGAAGGATTCTGTAGTGCCAGTGACAGAACTGATCTGAGGAAGCTGAGATGCTATTAACACTGATGGGAGCCAGTCAAGCAATGGTGGTGTGTTTCTCCTCAGGTGTTTCTTCCAACAACTGCATGATCAGTTCATGCAGGGGTTTGCAGATCTTTGCGTAGCCCCCTCCTGTCAGATGCAGAAAATCAAACATGTCGTGGCAGGAGATGGCACCGTCCGAGTGCACAAAACCCCCGTCAGCATCCAGGAGCTGCACATTGGCAAGCTTCGGCAGCGAAACCTTAAGGAGTTGGTTCACCTTGGCGTTCTTCTGTCTCAAAGGATTGGGTTTCTCACCTCGAGGTAACAAACCCTGGTGCAGAGCAGAAAACATTAAATTAGAAGATTCACTTATTTTTCTCTACTTATTATTTGTAACTTCAGATATTCCTGGAACATCTCCATTTGGCACTTTCTACACTTCTGATTTGTGAAACACTGGAAAATACTGGTTTGAATGAAAGCTGATCATTTCTTCTTAGTTTCTTCATGGGTTCCCTTACTCCTGTCCCTTAACTGTTGGTATGCTTCAGAGACCTGTTCTTTTGGCCCACTGCTCTAAATATTTTAGCCAGATCTCTTCCTAGAGCTTAAGAATCACATATGAACTTTCAGCTACAGAACCAAAGTGAAATGTTCCTGAGGCACTCCCAGCTGAACATATCCAAAAGCAATTCACTGAACTATGCTCTTCCTCTTTATCAACTGGTCATTCCAACATCTGCAAGTCTTTCATCCCATATATCTCATCTATTTATCATTAAATTACTCAACTCTTGCATCCTAAATGTCATTTTCTTTTCTCTATCCCGATTATACACACTGCTACAGCTCAGGAACTTATCTCCAATCATCCTAATCAATATAAAATCTCCTGATTGGTCTTCAATACTTCTAAACAAGGATGTGTGGATAGAAGATGGCCTGGTAGGGGGGATGATGAAACCAGTAAGATACCAAGATATATTAGAGAAGAGGTCAACAGAAGTATGATAAACTGCTTCCACCTCAAGATTCTCTATATTCACATATCCAATGTTGTCTGCCCTTCAATCCATTCTCTATTTGGCTGTCAGAATAATCTAGCTCATAGATACATACCATCTATTAATGCCATATGGAACCTAAACCATAATATACCATGAGAAAGACAGGTGGAATGAATGCTGTCTTGATGAATCAGAGCCATATAATATCTGTGCCCTAAAACAGAGATGCATCTTAAATTCATTTTTAACTTCTAAGTTAAAAATACTAATCCCTTCACTCTGGAATAATCCTGGAATAACTGTTTTAATATTGTCTCCTTGTAGCCCTTTTCCAATTGCATATATACTAGGATTAGGCATGAGCCACCATGCACAGCCAAGCAATTCTAAATATAACATACATATTAATATTCCAACTTTTCACTTAAATACACCATAAAGTCTGTTTTCACATAGCTCTCATAATTGTAATTTGATTGCTGCTATCATATTTGATGACTTATGTAATCATTTTCTTGATACTACTATTTAGGTTATTTCCAATGTTTTAGTAGTATAGATAACACCATAATTAACACTTCTGTATATCCAATTTTTTTGTGTGTGACGGAGTCTCACTTTTGTTGCCCAGGCTGGAGTGCAATGGCGTGATCTCGGCTCATTGCAACCTCCGCCTCCCGAGTTCAAGCAATTTTCCTGACTCAGCCTCCCAAGTAATCCCATGCCTGGGATTACAGGTATGTGCCACCATGCCTGGCTCATTTTATATTTTTAGGAGAGATGGGGTTTCTCCATATTGGTCAGGCTGGCCTCGGACTCCCAACTTCAGCTGATCCGGCCCGCCTCAGCCTCCCAAAGTGCTGGGATTATAGGCATGAGCCACTGCGTCTGGCCTGTATATCCAATTTAAAAACAAAGAATATGGAGGACTTATTTAGCAACATTCATACAACAATTATTTCCTAAGTAACTACTATGTACTAGTTACTGTACTTCACAGGTGGACTCTTAACAACACAATCCTTTCTGGAATAAGCCAGGTTTAAACAAGTACATCAACAAGTAAATGAAATGTCATGTAATAAAAAAGATCTGGCTCCCCAGCAACTGTGGAAAAAATCCAAACACCCCAACAGCATACAAATTCCTACATGACCTGCTTGTGGTCTCTTTCTCCTAACCAGCTCAAAACTTTATGCTGCCTCCTCTGCTCATCCAGCAAACACATACATGTACAAGCCTTTGCTCATTTTATTTTTCTATATACCTTCTTTTTTTCCCTATTTGTCTGGAAACCAATGAACTCTTTAAATGCAGATGTCAACTTGTGTTAAACACGTTTTCACCTTACTCCAAACAGTATAATAATCCTATGTTGCAGTCTCCATACACTAAACTGTGAGTTCCTTGAGAGTGGAACTATGTCTTACTCATTTTTGTATGCTCGAGAACTAGGATAGTGCCTTGTACATGATGATTCTTAGGTTTTTTGAATAAATGACTATCTTCCTAATACCATCTCACTAAAGAACTAAATTTACATCAGATTTTTCTAAAACATGCTTCAAACTGAACTAAGACTATCTATAACTAGACTTTTATACTGAAACAGACAGCTGTTCACCTTTGAGACAATGAAGATTTAATGCTTTAATTCTACAAAAGGGCAGCACCTTTCTGTTCAGGGTACAACTATAAAGTATCAATTTTCTTGCTAATGAAACTTTTAATGTTTTAGAGAAGTTTAGAATGTCTATTCTAACATACCACCTTTAACATATTAGCAGTAGACTAGGACACCTCTAATGTAATCTAAATATAGGTCTAATAAAAAGACTCAGGATTCAGAGAAATCTCATGTGCAATTGTACAAAAAAAATTATGGTGGCCATAAGAAAGGGTTACTGAGGCACCAAATGGCTTCCATACTTCTAAACAAGGATGGATGGATAGAAGATGGCCCCATAGCTGGTATGGGGAATGACGAAACCAGTAAGATAGTAAGATATATTAGAGAAGAAGTAAATGGAAGTTATGATAAACTGCTTCCACCTCAAGATTCTCTATATTCATGAGTAATCACATTTCTAAAAAGATTCCTCAGCTGACCTAAAGATATCAAACTCTCTACCCACCAAAGACTACATACCAATACAATGATTTTGGCCTGTGGCTGCCTTGTGTTGATAAGTTTTACGATGGCCTCGATCCCACCAGCTACCTCTTCTGCTGTATTTTCGTGGTTGTTTGTTCCTACCCAGACAACAATGACCTGTAATTGAACAAAGAAAAAAAGGGGGAAAGGAGGAGATAAATACCCAGGAATAAAGGAATGTCCAACATTCAGATGAAAATCTTATTTTTTCTTTTTTGAGATGGGGTCTCAATCTATCACCCAGGCTGGAGTGGAGTGGCATGATCTCAGCTCACTGCAACCTTCACCTCCTGGGTTCAGGTGATTTTCCTGCCTTAGCCCACCAAGTAGCTGGGACTACAGGCATGCACCGCTACGCCCAGCTAATTCTTGTATTTTTAGCAGAGACTGGAGTTTCACCAGGTTGCCCAGGCTGGTTTTGAACTCCTGACCTCAGGTGTTCCACCCGCCTCAGCCTTCCAAAGTGCTGGGATTACAGGTGTGAGCCACCACGCCTGGCCAATAATCTTATTTCAAAAAGCAAAAAAGGAAAGAAAAACTTCTCAAATGCTGCTGACTAACTTCAACCAGGCAGCTATCTTATTAAAGTTTCTTTTAAGAGAGACAGTGTCATCCTGCATTGCTCAGGCTGGTCTTAAACTCCTGGGCTCAAGCCATCTTCTCTCCTTGGCCTCCCAAAGTGCTGGGATTACAAGTGTGAGCCACCACACTTAGCCAGGACAGACATCTTAATGGACTGATTTGCGCCTCATATCATATATCAGGATAAATTCCAAGTGCAGTAATACTTAAGTAGCAAAATTGTACTAGGAGGAAACAAGAGAATTATATCATGCAGCAGGGAAGCCAATTTCTCAAAATCCAAGAAATTATACAAAAAAGATTAATAAATTTAATTGCATAAAAATTAAACCTGGCCTGGCACAGTGGCTCACACCTATAATCTCAATGCTTTGGACACTGAGATGGGAGGACTGCTTCAGCCCAGGAGTTCAAGGCTACAGTGAGCCATGGTCATGCCAATGCACTCCAGCTTGGATGACATGGCAAGACCCTGTCATGGTATAAATACACAGGTGCACTCAAGGAAAAGAGTCACAGAGGTGGAGGCTGGATGCAATTTTAACAAGTTTTTCTCTTTATTTATTTTTGAACCAAGAGTCTTGCTCTGTTGCCCAGGCTGGTGGTGTGATCCTGGCTCAATGCAACCTCCATCTCCTGGGTTCAAGTGATTTTCCTGCCTCAGGCTCCTGAGTAGCTGGGATTACAGGTGTGTGCCACCATGCCTGGCTAACTTTTGTATTATTATTATTATTATTATTATTTTCACTAGAGACAGGGTTTCACCATTTTGGCCAGGGTGGTCTCGAACTCCTGGCCTCAAGTGATCTGCCTGCCTCAGCATCCCAAAGTGCTAGGATTATAGGCATGAGCCACCACACCCTTCCAACAAGTTTTTCTCTTTAGAGAAAAAAAAATCAGAGTCTGACATGGTAGCTCAAGCCTATAATCCCAGTATTTTCGGGAGCCGGGGCGGGAGGAGTTTGAGATCAGCCTGGGTAACATAGCAAGACCAAGACCCTCTCTACAAAAAGAAATTTAAAAATTAGCTGAGCATGGTGTCACATGCTTGCAGTCCTAGCTATTCAAGGGGCTGAGGCCATACAGTCATCTGACTCCAGGAGTTTGAGGTTACAGTGGGCTATAATCATGCCACTGTATTCTAGCTTGGGCAACAGAGAGAACTGGTCTTCAAACAAACAAACAACTTTCAATGAAAGCACGTTTTGTCAGGGCTCAGCTTTTGTTCTTTTTTGGGAGTTGAAACAATTATACACAGTGTGCCAATTCAGAGTATTTATGTTGTGATAAGGTATTGGGTAGAGGTATTCATTTGTTCACATCTGCTTCCAATTTTCTTCAGAAGAACTTGCAGGCCTTGATTATCAACTTGTTTATATGCTTAAACAGATCCAAAATTACTTCCTGAAGTTCATCATGGCTCTGCTCCCATGGCTCACCTCTGAGCAGTTTCCCCCTCATACTGCCCAAGGTCTATGCATTCCACAGAAAAGCATACCTCATTAGCATCACATCTCTTCCTTCAACTGAAGAAGATAATTGTAAGAATTACAAATACAACCCAATAGGCAAACAATTCCCCAGTTTCTTAATTATATATTTTGATACTAAGCAATGACAGTACTTAAAGAGGCATGAAACAAATAGTGAAATAGGGCTTTAAAGAAGCAATTTTTTTTAAACTACCAGTTTCAGACAATTTAACTATCCAAAAAAGACTTAAGATTAATGAGATTCTTTAACAAATAAGTTTCACTTCACCTTAGGCTTAATATTCTCCAGTTCTCCATTCTTTAGTCTCCACAAAACATGTCTTGTTGTATCTCCCCCAATTCCAAAATTCAGTGCATGAAGTGGGGAAAAAAGCTCTCGCCATATCTAAAAAAAGAAAAACTTGATTTAGTTTAGCTAAAACTAGTGCAAAGTTTAATCTTTCAGTGTTGCAAGGCATTAGAAATAATTTCCATTTTCTGTATTTAAAGATAACATTGCAGTGGTGTGACACTCACTGTCTACAGGCTTTGAAGATGCCACTGTGTAATTCAGTTCTTAATGCAGCTTTATGTCTCGGCTCAAAAAATGAGTCACAATTCAATCCGATGCCCCCTAAAAGGTACCAACATTCATTCATTCATTTATTTAGAGATGGAGTCACCCTCTGTGGCCCAGGCTGGAATGCAGTGGCGTGATCTCAGCTCACTGCAGCCTCCGCCTCCCCAGGTTCCAGTGATTCTCCTGTCTCAGTCTCCCTACACAGGCACACGCCACCACGCCTGGCTAATTTTTTTTTTTACATTTTTAGTAGAGATGGGGTTTCACCATGTTGGCCAGGCTAGTCTCGAACTCCTGACCTCAGGTGATCCTCCTGCCTTGGCCTCCCAAAGAGCTGGGATCACAGGCATGAGCCACAGCACCTGGCAAGGTACCAACATTCATAATTAAGCTGCCAACTCAACAAACTCTCTTTTCCACTTATTCAACTATAGAAACAAGGTGAAGTAAAAACAAGAGATAAAGAAATTTAGAGTGCTAGAGCTAAAAAGAAATAAAGCTATCTTTTCTTTTAAATTTCCCTTGGTGCTGGGCATAGTGGCCCATGCCTGTAATCCCAGCATTTTGGGAGGCTGAGGGGCGTGGATCATTTGAGGCCAAGACTTTGAGACCAGCCTGGCCAACATAGTGAAACCCCACCTCTACTAAAAATACAAAATTAGTCAGGCATGATGTCACATGCATATAATCCCAACTACTTAGGAGGCTGAGGTATGAGAATCTCTTCAGCCTGGGAGGCAGAATCTCTTAGCCTGGGCTAAGATTACACCAATCACTCCAGCCTTGGTGACAGAGTGGGACTCTGTCTCAAAATAAATAAAATAATAAATTTCCTATGAAAGAATGCCTAACCTTAAAAGACTGGGAATAGATTACTACAAAAATACATAAAATAAGAAAATGGCAAAATATAAATAAATATGTATCAGCAAATACAAATCTGACTAGACCAAATATAAACAAATATAACATTAAGCTTCTCAGAAACCAGAGTAAAAGAGGACGTTTCATTATAAACAATGCTTCAGATCAGCATATCCAAATTAAAAGAAAAGAAAATCCCTTTAGGTAGCTTGGATTTCTCTTATACCCTCAATTACAACTTCTCTAAGAGTCACAAATAAGTCTGTAAGTTCAGTACAGAATGAAAGTCTATTAGTAATGAATGCATATACATGAGTAGCCAAAAACCACCCTCACTCCTTCCACCTTTACCTCATATTGCTGCATCAACTGCACCATGGAGTCTCCCACAAACAGTACATCAGGCTCTTTGTCTTTACAGTCCAAAACAAATCTGTTGTGCTGGTTTGAAGAAGAAAGAAAAATTAGTAACTGGCACTTCTGGCTCGCAATGGTGGCCCATGCTTCTAATCTCAGCATTCTGGGAGGCCAAGGCAGGAGGATCACTTGAGGTCAGGAGTTTTGAGATCAGCCTAGGTAATATACCAAGATCCCATCTCTACAAAAACAATTTTTTTTTTTCCTGAGATAGGGTCTGGCTCTGTCACTCAGGCTGGAGTACAGTGGTGTGATATTGGCTCACTGCAACCTCTGCTTCTGGGGTTCAAGTCATTCTCCCACCTCAACCTCCTGAGTAGCTGGGACTATAGGCTCATGCCACCACACCTGGACCTGTCTCCACAAAAAATAAATAAAATTAGGTTGGCATGGTGGCATCTATCTGTGGTCCTAGCTACTTGAGAGGACGAGGTGGAAGGATCACTTAAGCCTGGGAAGCCAAAGCTGCAGTAAGCCGTAATGGTACCACTGCAATCCAGCATGGTTGACAGAGCAAGGCTCTGTCTCCAAAATATTTTTAAAGTATTTGCATTATGTTTTTTCTTCCATTTGATTGATTTTTCTCCCGCCAGTGCTCATTAAAGCCTATTAACTTAAGACAAGAATAATGAAGGTATCTAGTTTAGTTACTACTTTTTCCTTTTTTTTTTTTAAATAGAAATAGAGAGGAGGTCTCACTATGATTCTCACTATGATTCTCAGGCTTGTCTTGAACTCCTGGGCTCAAGCAATTCACCTGTCTCAGCTTCCCAAAGTGCTGGGATCACAGGTGTGAGTCACTACTCCTGGCCTAGTTACTACTCTTCATAAAGGCATAAATGATATACATGTCCATGAAAGAGAAAATGGGCAAATCAACTGTGGTACAGTTGATTTTTTTTTTTTTTTGAGATAAGATCTCAATCCGTCTCCCAGGCTGTAGTGCAGTGGCACAATCACAGTTCACTGCAGCCTTGATATCCTTAGCTCAAGTGATCCCCCTTGCCTTGGCTTCCCAATATGCCTCGGCCTCCCAAAGTGCTGGGATTACAGGCATGAGCCACTGCATACTGCCCTATCTTTAAAAAAAAAATTATTAGGACAACTGGAGAAATCTAAATATGGTCTCTAGATTAATAGTATTATATCAATATTACATTTCCTGATTTTGATAACTATCCTATAGTCATTTAAGAAAAGTCCTTGTTCTTAAGAAAACATGTTGAAATATTCAGAGGTAAAGGGAAATGAGTGGAAATGCTTCAGAAAAAAACACTATGTTAGTATATACAAATAGGTACAGACACAGTGGAATGTGGGGGCTCACGCCTGTAATCACAGTACTGAGGCAGATCACTTGAGGTCAGAGTTTGAAACCAGCCTGACCAACACAGCAAAACCCCATCTCTACTAAAAATACAAAAATTAGCTGGGCATGGTGAATCCCGGCTGCTTGGGAGGCTGAGACACGAGAATAGCTTGAACCCAGAGTGGCAGGGGGATGAAAGTTGCAGTGAGCCAAGACTGCACTCCAGCCTGGGCAAAACTGAGACTCTGTCTCAAAAAACCAAAAACAACAACAAATAGATACAGACACAATAATTAGGCAGATGTGGGCCGGGCACAGTGACTCCCGCCTGTAATCCCCACACTTTGGGAGGCCGAGGCAGGCAGATCATAAGGTCAGGAGTTCGAGACCAGCCTGGCCAACATGGTGAAACTGTCTCTACTAAAAATACAAAAATTAGCTCAGGCACAGTGGCGGGTGCCTGTAATCCCAGCTACTTGGGAGGCTGAGGCAGGGGAATTGCTTGAACCCAGGAGGTGGAGGTTGCAGTGAGCTGAGATCATCCCACTGCACTCCAGCCTGCGAGACAAGAGCAAGACTCTGTCTCAAAAAATAATAATAAATAAACAATGATAATAATAATAATTAGGCAGATGTGGCAAAATGTTAACAACTGGGGAGTCTAGAAACTGTTAGAAATTTAGAAAGAAGATGAGACTTCTTTCTAAATTTTGTAACATTTGTGTCGTTTTGAAATTACCACAAAATAAAAAAATCTTTAAATATTTCCTAGTTCCAACATCAGATTGGTGACCAGGCAGGTCATTTGTAACATTACATTTTTACTTACAGTAACAAATTAGTTTTGACTATTAAAATCTCCCTTTGTACAACCTGTCACAGGATTAGAGTTTGTTTTTTTTTTTTAAACTGCCCCTTTGGTCAAAAAACCTCAAAAAATTGAAGAAGCCAGGCATATTGATATGTGCCACTTGTCTCAGCTACATAGGAGACTGATATGGGGGATCACTTGAGCTCTGCAGTTTGAGGCCAGCCTGGGCAACACACTGAGACCCTGTTTCAAAAACTAAAACAAAACAGACAAAAAACTGGAGAGACTCAACTCATGTGAATGATATACATGCACTTCCTTTTACCTGAGACATCCATCGGTCATCTCCTTGAATATCTTCTGCTGCATGAGGAATAGCTGCTGGGTTTGAGTCTCCTTGGCTCATTCTACACCTGAGAAAAAATGTCATGTCATGTTTCATTTATTAACAGGAATGTTTGTTATCACTTAAATAGTATTATACACATCAGGCTTTAAATAATAAGTTTTACTGTGGTTTTGCCTAGAAACTAAACAACTGGGGTTTACTTTCTATAGAGATGAATTCCAGAACATGCCAGCTTAAGTCCCCTATATAACATCAGTAAACTGCCAGACAGCTTTGAATATGACTTAGTTGCAGTGCATTACATTTAAAAAATCTCCTCCAAGTCTATACTTTATAACTATATTAGTTTTTCATGATTATATGTTACTGTAAGTACTAAGTGACACAAGGAGTCAGACACAGTACAGTAAAATCTACATCAGAGGCTTTTCAGCTGTTAGGAGTTACACACTTAAGAATTACTCCAGCAAAAAACTTAAAAAAAAAAAAAAATTACTACGGCAATGATTACAATTCACTGGTTACTAAACCTCACATGGATAATTGTAGTGCAGATTATAATAAAAGCAGTCATAGGCCTTGGCAAATGACTTGACAAATGTTTACCAGGCATTTTTATTTTTGATAGGTTTCCACTAAGAAAATTTTAGTAATGATATGTCCAAATATGTCATCTAATAAGTAAAATTCAGCAAAATTGGAATAGAAAGACATCTGCCTAATAGAAAGACAAATAAACTAGACTACTTTCAACAAATTCTGGAGAAGATATACTACAAACATTAGGCTCCAAATGCAAAGGGCTATGAAAAAGAAAAAAATCTGGGGTTTTGTGGCTTATAGAAAAGGAGGTCATCTTCCATTTAAGCAATCTTTTTCTTTCCCTTGCCATCCTCAAGTACAGCTAACCTTTCTCAGAAAGAAGACTGAGTTATATTCATTCAATATACATATTCACTGAGTACCCAAAACATACAAGGTAGTAGTTTTTTAGAATCACAAAGTATCAAGTCTCAAACATGAAAGCATACCTTCTTCACTCATGAAAAGTAAATTACAGAAGCAAATAATGATAAGACTAATTATGCAAACAAATTAGCTCAGTTCTAAATGATACTAGAATATCATCATGATAAAAAATAAATTATCAGCCAGGTGCAGTGCCTCATGCCTGTAATCCTAGCACCTTGGGGAGGCCAAGGCAGGCGGATCGCTTGAGATGAGGAGTTCAAGACCAGCCTGGCCAACATGGTGAATACTCGTTTTTGTATTATCAAAAAATACAAAAATTAGCCAGGTGTGGTGGAGCACACCTGTAAGTGAGAATCGCTTGAACCTGGGAGGTGGAAGTTGCAATGAGCTGAAATTGTGCCACTGCACTCCAGCGTGGGCAACACGGCAAGACTTCATTTCAAACAAACAACAAAATAATATTAATTTAAACAACGTGGGAGGTTTGCTTTTGTTTTTAAACCGATAAAACACTTTATACTTTCTACATAATTTTATCTGGGTCTAGTTTCAATTCTAGGCTTAAACTTTTATTCAAGTTAAAACTTACACGTTAGTTAATAAAAGTGTTTTGAGACAGGGTTGTTTTTGTTTTTGTTTTGAGGTGGAGTCCCCACCTGAAGCCAGGCATGCACCGCCATGCCCAGCTAATTTTTGTATTTTTCTTTTGTGCAGACGAAATTTCACCACGTTGCCCAGGCTGGTCTCAAACTCTTGAGCTCAGCCTAGAATCCTGCCCAGCCTAGAGTCTTTTTGAAATGCACCCCATTACGTACACATTTATATATAAATATGCGAATTACTGTTCATGTGAATGTTAAATTATAGTAAAGCCTATTTTTTCCTTTTATAGATTAGGAAACTTTTTTTTTTATTAAGTTATTTTAAAAGTTCTAACATTTCAGTCAGGTGTGGTGGTTCATGCCTGTAATCTCAGCATTTTGGGAGGCCAAAGCAGGAAGATCACTTGAGTCCAGGAGTTTGAGACTATTCTGGGTAACATAATGAGACCCCATCTCTACAAAAAATTGGAAGAAATTAGCCTGGCATGGTAGTGCTTGTAGTCTCAGCTACTCAGGAAGCTTGAGTCAGGAGGACTGCTTGGGCCAGGTGTGGTGGCTCACCTGAGGTCAGGAGTCCAAGACCAGCCTGACCAACACGGTGAAACCCCATCTCTACTAAAAATACAAAACTTAGCTGGCTGTGGTGGCACGTGCCTGTAATCTCAGCTACCTAGGAGGCTGAGACGCGAGAATCGCTTGAACCCGGAAGGCGGAGGTTGCAGTGAGCCAAGATCGTGCCACTGCACTCCAGCCTGGGCAACAGAGCGAGACTGTGAAGAAAAAAAAGAAAAGACCATATGAAACAACGATAGGCTGCGCATGGTGGCTCACGCCTATAAACCCACATTTTGGGAGGCCAAGGAGGGAGAATTACCTGAGATCATGAGTTCGAGACTAGCCTGGCCAACATGGTGAAACCCTGTCTCCACTAAATTAGCTGGGTGAGGTGGCACACACCTGTAATCCTGGCACATACCTGTAATCCCAGCTACTTAGGAGGCTGAGGCATGAGAATCACTTGAATCCTGGAAGTGGAGGTTATAGTGAGCAGAGATCACACCACTGCACCCCACCCTGACTGACAGCGAGACTCTGACTCAAAGAAAAAAAAAAGATAAATTCTAATTTACTAAGTCGTTTCACTCATACTTTCCAATACTACTACCCAAATTTAATGGCATTCTGTCAACCTGAGCAAAACACTTCCACCTCTATCCTAAATTTCTTCATGTGAAAATAAAAAACACATACAGAGGCATACAGATAGAGAAATCAAAGAACCAAATTGCACTTATCTGAAGCTACAAAGCAGGTAGAAATGGAAGGTCACAAAATATTCCTAATTAGTTTTTTTTTTTTTTTTTTGGCGGGTGGGTCACCTGAGGTTGGGAGTTCAAGACCAGCCTGACCAACATGGTGAAACCCCCCAATTAGTTTTTTTTTCTTTTCTTTTTGAGACGGAGTTTTGCTCTTGTTGCCCAGGCTGGAGTGCAACGGTGCAATCTCAGCTCACTACAACCTTCGCCTCCAGAGTTCAAGCGATTCTCCTGCCTCAGCCTCCCCAGTAGCTGGAATTACAGGCATGCGCCACCACACCTGGCTAATTTTGTATTTTTAGTAGAGACGGGGTTTCTCCATGTTGGTCAGGGCAGTCTCCGCCTCCCAAAGTGCTGGGATTACAAGTGTGAGCCACCACACCCAGCCTTTCTTTTTTTTTTGAGACAGAGTCTCGCTCTGTTGCCCAGGCTGGAGTGCAGTGGTATGATCTCGGCTCACTGCAACCTCCGCCTCCCAGGTACAGGCGATTCTCCTTCCCCAGCCTCCCGAGTAGGTGGCACTACAGGCACATGCCACCACGCCTAGCTAATTTTTATATTTTTAGTAGAGATGGGATTTCACCGTGTTAGCCAGGATGGTCTCGATCTCTTGAGCTCATGATCCACCTGCCTCGGCCTCCCAAAGTGCTAGGATTACAGGTGTGAGCCTCCTTGCCTGGCCCATCCTTTTTCTTCTTTAGCTATGAATAGGGTGATCCTTCTTCCCCTACAATGGCAAAGTATCTGAGCAAAAATGTGTTTCTTTGTGCCTTCTGACTCCGATTTTGTATTATTTTGCCAATCAAAATCTTATAATACAAAGTAGCTTTCAGTTTTTACTGATGCCCATGGCTTGGTAACATTTTTAAACACCAGGAAAAGAAAAACTGAGCCACAAACTCATACAATCTCATCTTTAAGAACAAGGCTGGAAATGCACAACCTAGAAGGCTATGCACATAGAGAATTCAAATATTTTGGAAATTAAACTGCTGTGGCTGGGCACAGTGGCTCAGGCCTGTTATCCCAGCACTTCGGGAAACCAAGGCAGGTGGACTACTGAGCCTGGAAGTTTGAGACCAGCCTGGGTAGCATGGTGAAACTCTGTCTACAAAAAAAAAAAAATTAGCTAGGGGGTGTGGTGCGCCACTACACTCCAGCCTCAGCGACAGACCGAGATGTGCCACTACACTCCAGCTTCAGGGACAGACCGAGACCCATGTCTCAAAAATAAAAAATAAACTGGCTTTTTTTTTTTTTTTTGAGATAGGGCCTCATTCTGTTGCCCAGGCTGGAGTACAGTGGAGAAATCATGCTCACTGCAGTTTCCACCTCCCACACTCAAGTCATCCTCCTGAATAGCTGCCTGACTTTTTTTTTTTTTTTGTAGACGGAGATCTCACCATATTGCTCAGGCTGATCTCGAACTCCTAGGCTCAAGTGATCCTGCGGCCTTGGCCTACCAAAGTGCTGGAATTACAGGCATGAGTCATCGAACTCAGCCAGCTGTTTTGTTGTTCCATCCCCGTCCCCAAACAGGGTCTCAGTCATTAGCTGGAGTACAGTAGTGTGAACACAGCCCACTGCAGCACTGATCTCCTGGGCTCAAGTGATCTTTCCATCTCTTCCTTCCAGAGTAGCTGGGACTACAGTTGCATACCACCACATATGGCTAATTTTTAAATTTTATAGAGACAAGGTCTTGCCAAGTTGCTCAGGCTCCAACTGTTGTATTCTTTCCAATTAAAATGAAGAATTTGGCTCATGCCTGTAATCCCAGCACTTTGGGAGGCTAAGGCAGGCGGATGACCAGGTCAAGAGATCAAGACCATCCTGGCCAACATGGTAAAACCCCCCTTCTACTATACAAACATTAGCTGGGCATGGTGGCACAAGCCTGTAGTCTGAACTACTCGGGAGGCTGAGGCAGGAGAACTGCTTGAACCCAGGAGGCGGAGTATGCAGTGAGCCGAGATCATGCCACTGTACTACAGCCTGACCACAGAGTGAGACTCCGTCTCAAAAAAGTAAAAAATAAACAAAATGAAGAATTAGCTGTTCTTACAGCCACATAAAAATAAAGTAAGAATGAACTAAGAGCTACCCTGTGGTAGGACACAAACGTCTGAATGACTGGGTTTCCTGCCTCAAGTACAGGATAGTATTGTATGTAACACAGTCATCTTCAGAATAATGAAGCTGTAATGAATAACATTTTTTATAAGTACCAACAGGGAGGGATTCTACTCCTATCTTGTCTTTCTGATTCATAATAATCTCCTCATGTAGCAAGTCATTAACTTTAAGATCATAAAAAGAGGCAACAGCAAGCTGTTAGAAAAACCAAGCAGAGGCCGGGTGTGGTGGCTCACACCTGTAATCCCAGCACTTTGGGAGGCGGAGGCGGGTGGATAACTTGAGAGCAGGAGTTCAAGACCTGCCTGGCCAACATGGTGAAACCCCGTTTCTACTAAAAAGTACAAAAATTAGCTGGGTGTGGTGGCACATGCCTGTAAGCTTGAACCCGAGAAGCAGAGGTTGTAATGAGTAGAGACAGTCCAACTGTACTCAAGCCTGGGCGACAAAGTGAGACTCCGTCTCAAAAGAAAAAAGAAAAAAAGAAAAAGAAAAACCAAGCAGAATGCAAATAAAAAGTCTAAAGAACAAGTTTTGTTAATTTGCCACAACAAACTGTACTCCAGGGGAAGCTTTGCTGTCCATTAAAGTGAGTTCTCTGGGAAGATGATGAGTAACTGACTTGCATTATTTTCCTGCCTTTTCTATATTCTCTACTTACTATGACAATACAGCACTAGAATTTCCAGGTGTTTATACCAGCATAGTGCAGTATATCTAATGAGAAACCAGTTCCAACCCATTATAAATTCTCAAGCTGAGTTAGAGGTTTTAGATTCAGAGTATTTCCACTCAGACCTAATACTCTCCGCTTTGTGTCAGAGGGAATGGGGTATGGTAATTCTGAAGAGGAAGGCGGCCCTCATCCTCAATACCCTGCCTCTGTGGGCAAGTGGGTGGGTCCTCCAATCTAGCACCTCCATAATTTATGATCAAATGCCAAAGTCAACAAACTAATGCACAGTGATTTCCTACCCTTCTCCCCCACAAGGAGGCAACCTTTATGTCAGAACAATGTGCCCAGAAGAAGCCAAAGACACAAGGCACATCCAAGGCAAAAGACAATCTTACCCACTTTCCACTTTCTCTGCACCTTAACCCCTCGCGCAAACCCTCCACGTCATTTCAAGCGGTACAAAATGAGGTCCTAGGACGGATCGGGATGGTCTTTCCTTTCTCTACGGGTAAGCTCTACAAAGAGTTAAGCTCCGAGTGTTAGTGTTCTGTGAAGTTCGTGTATAAATTCTCAAAAGCAACGCTGGCCTGCGAGCTAAGAAAAGCAGAAGCATGAGTCACCATGCAACGGGTCAATCAAACCTGTAGACCAGCAGGCACCGATGTGGCAAACGGACGGTGAGCCAGGGAAAAAACATCCCCCCAAACCTCTCCGCTGACAGGTTTATCTAGCTGGCTGACCTTGGGCAGGTCACCAGCCGCTCCGAGCACATTCATGTATAAGAAGAGATGCGGGCTGGAGAGCCTTCCAAGAAATAATCCCTTGCAAGAGGCGGTCTATGCACCTTTTGAATAAATACATCCTAAGAGACAACGGAGAAGTTGCTAAAGAGTTGAAATTTTCCAACAAAAGGAGGGAAAAGTGATTGGTAAAAACACAACGGAGTAACTGGTTTTGGCCTCCGACCAGAGGCGAGGGGAGAGAAAGGTGAGAAGTTCGACCACTGGGACGGAGGGAAAAGGCAGCAGCAGCTGAGACTCGGGCACGAGCTGCGGCGCCCAGGACGAGCTGGGGTGCGAGAGGCCTACCGCGGGTGGGCTGGGCAGGGCGGGGAGCGGCGCCTGACGCGCTACCCTCCCGGGAAAGGCGGTAGAGGCGCCGGCCGGCGGCTGAGGGGAGTCGACAGCTTTCGGGGTGGGATGTCGGGAAAGGGCTCTCAGAGTGAGGAGGAGCTGTGCGAGCTGCAGGGAAGCAGATGCCGGGCCTGCGAAGGCGCGCGCGAGGCCCCCAGAGAGGATGGGGTGGCACGGGGGGGAGGGGCAGCACGGGTGGGGGAGGGGAGGTCGCGGGCCTCTCACAATAACACCTCGCAGCCCCTTCCGACCCCTGCCTCTAAGCCACCGGTTCTCCGCGACCCTGGATGCACTCACTGAAGTAGAGGGTCCGTGCGGGCCCCAAGCGGCTGAGGCGTCGGCGGGTGGCACGTCTGTCGCTCGCTCGCTCCCGGCGGCCCCGCTCCGGCGCGTCCCTCCTCCGGCCCCAGCACCAGCAGCAGCGCCTCCACTTCCGGTTCCCCTGCCACTCAGGCAAATGAATTCCGGAAGTCCCGCCTCCATCCCGCCGCTCCTCAGCGTGGGTCCTCTCTTCCCCGCCCTCGCGCTCCAGGGCGCTGGCGGCGTGCGCCCAGGTGTCCTGTCACGCCCCGCCGGGTGTTCTGCTTTGTTCTTGCGCTTACCCGCCTCTTATGTGGAGTCTCAGCGACGTCCGCCTCTCTCTTTACTCCAGCTGCATGGCTCAATCCTGTGTTCGTGCCACCGCAGTGTGGAGCTGGCATTTGGGACAATGTGGCGTGAACTCATACTGACGCCATTCCCTTCACACTCTGCCAACCGCTTCCTCCTCCACCCATGGAATAAACCAGACTGCTGAAAGTGGGAGGGAAATAGCGGACCAAGGTTAAGCCTGACATTTATTAGTGGAATTTCTGTTTCTATGATGAATGTAGAGATTTTGGGTGACCGCCTTCTAAGGTGATACATAGGGGAATGACAAACCCCAGGCTTTTCCTTAAAAGATCCATCCAGTTTAGGGGAAGACATATATATACAAGTCAAAATTGAAAAGATTATGTGCTAAATAAATGCAGGATCTATAAAAGTAGAGAGGGGAGACAAGAGCTGTGCTCGGGATATAGTAAGGCGACAGTTGGTGGAGCAGTGCCTTGAGCTGGCCCTTGAATGATCTATGCGGGTAAATAGGCAGAGCCTTCCAGGTCTCTTAAACTGATCAGGGGTGTTGATTTTGCTGACAAAACCTGTTAAGAATACGGTGAAGGCCGGGCGTGGTGACTCACGCCTGTAATCCCAGCACTTTGGGAGGCCGAAGCGGGCAGATCACGAGGTCAAGAGATCGAGACCATCCTGGCCAGCATGGTGAAACCCCTGTCTCTACTAAAAAATACAAAAATTAGCTGGGCGTGGTGGTGCGTGCCTGTAGTCCAGCTACTCGGGAGGCTGAGGCAGGAGAATTGCTTGAACCCGGGAGGCAGAGGTTGCAGTGAGCCGAGATGGCATGACTGCACTCCAACCTGGCGCCTGGTGCCACAAGACTCTATCTCAAAAACGAAAAAAAAAAAAAGAAAAAAAATATCGTGAAATCCTGGGACCCTAAAATGTCAAAAGAGGTCAAACAATTTTTCAACTAACCTGTGCTGTCAAGTGGTACTAAGTGTATATTCCTTTAGGTATATATAGGTATATATAATCCAAGATTGGCAGGGTGCAGTGGCTCAGCCTGTAATCCCAGCACTTTGGGAGGCCGAGGCAGCGGATCACCTGAGGTTGGGAGTTCCAGACCAGCCTGACCAACATGGTGAAATCCCATCCCTACTAAAAATACAAAATTAGCTGGGCATGGTTGCACACGCCTGAAATCCCAGCTACTTGAAGGGGTGAGGCAGGAGAATTGCTTGAACCTGCGAGGCGGAGGTTGTGGTGAGCCGAGATCACGCCGTTGCACTCCAGTCTGGGCAGCAAGAGCGAAACTCCCTCTCAAAAAAAGAAAAGGCAGCCCATCTCCAGGTGGATAGTGTAAGGAAAAATAAAATAAAAGAGAGAGAGAGGCAGACCAGAAATATATTGATAACAGAAGAAGATCGGCTTGAAATATTATTCTCCATGGATAAATCCACAGAATCCTGCAATTCAGCAATTTTAACATCCAATTCACTCCGGTAAAATTACTACCGTTGAAAAATACGCACTTTGAATGAAGAGACCTTCCAAACAGGCTTTGTGTGAACAAAATGGCTGTTTATTCACCTGGGTGTAGGTGGGCTAAGGCCGAAAAGGGCATTAGCAAAGGGCAGTGGGATAGGAGTTGGTTTTATAGGTTTGGGTAGTTTTTTGGGGGGGCAGGGATGTTGCAGAGTAAGTTCAGTTACAGTGGTTGGGGGTAGCGGCAAGGAGTATACATGACCACAAGTTCAGTTACAATGGCAGGGTTGAGTGAGAGGTATTTACATTATCACAAGAACAGTTAAGATGGCCGGGTTGGGTGAGGGGTTTGTCCGGGGAAGCTCCACTGGGCAATCAGGGACAAGGGTGAACACAGGCAGGGGGTGGGAGACATCAGCCAAGGCAGGCAGGACTTCACACTTTCAGGCTGCAGGCCTGCATATGGAGACCTGACATATGTGTCTTTTTATATATAGAGAGAAAGAATTAGAGAAGAGGTGGTGATAACAGGTTTTAGGGGGTAGGGGTGAAGTTTCTCAAGGCTTCTTAGAGTGGGATTGGGGCCCAGGTGGAAACCTAAAAATGAGAAAGAATTTAGACTGCTGGGAGATTTTGGGGAAAAGGGTAATATTGGGGGGTTGTTACAAGGAGCATTTGTCGTATTGACTGATTGGTTATTGCTTGTATATGATTTTGTAGGAATTGAGAGATTCGTTGGAAAAACACAGAGTTGAAATAAGAGAAGGAGAAAAATAGTATAAGAGAAGATTAACTGTGTGGAGGGAGAGCTTTTGTTTTCATGGTATATAAGGAAGTGTGTGGTATATATAAGCAACCACTTATTTTTATCAACAAGATTGGGTTTGAGCAGAGAACGGGAGCCAGATTAAGAGTGAAATATTAGCTGTAATTGCCTGGAGGAAATGTGTAAACCAGCAACTTAAACAAAAGCAGGGCATGTAAAAGTAAATGAGTACAGTGAATTTGAGCACAATTAGGAAATAATAGAAACAGACTTTTTGAGGTGTGGTTTAAGTAGTAGGGGCGACTCCATAAAGGTGGAGAAGGCAAGGGGCTGAAAGTAAGTGTGTGAGGTGTAAAGAGAAAACTTTGGAGGTGGTGAGAGCTAGAGGGTAAATGGGGCATAGCCTGTGATTTTGAAGGATTTTAGGAGTATTAGGATGGCAGCTGCTGCTGTGCATTGTCATGAGGGCCAGCCCAGGACTGTTAGGTTAAGTTGTTTGGATAAAAAGGCTACAGGCCACGGGCCTGGCTCCTATGTGAGAATCCCGAGTGCACAGCCCTGGATTTTAGCCATATATAATGAAAAAGGGTTGAGACAGGATGGGGAGAGCTAGGGAGGTAGAAGTTTTTAGAGCTGTGTTTTAAGGAGTGAAAGGAAGAGTGAGGAAAGGGTTTAGGATTAATAGGGTTAGGTAAGTTTTCTTTGGTGAGTTTAGACAATGGCTTAGTTAGAATAGCAAAACCTGGTAGAGGTGAAAGTAGCAACCACACCCTGGAAGGAGACAAGCTGTTGTTTGGTAGATGGGGTTGGGGTTTGGGAAATTAACTGGATACTGTTGGTAGGGAGAGCGTGAGTATACTGGCGAAAGAGTATAACAGATGGGGAAGAAATGTGGGCTTTGGAAGGGGATACACGATACCCCTTTGAGTATAGATGCTAAAGAAGCAGGAGGGTTAATTAAAAGGCCATGTTGCGGTAGACGGGTGATAACAAGCTTTACTTTTAAGGCCTGTTGTGGGATGGGTTACTGGGGCTGGGCAGGGTAAGGGTGGCTAGGTTTTAAGGGGATGATGAGGGGTGAGTGATTTGTAGCAACGGATGGGAAGGCATTGTTCTACACCCTAGGGTTAAGTTTGGGGAACATAAGGGGAGCTATTGAGGGAGGTACGGGTTTGGGGAGGAGGGTGGAAATGAGGTGTGGCTATAGCCCAGGAATAATTAAGAAGGCACACAATTTTGCTAGAATATTTTGGCTTAACAGGAACTGGACAAGTGGGGATGATTAGGAAAGAATGTGGAAAGGAGTGCCGGCCTAATTGACACCAGGCTTGGGGAGTTTCGAGGGCCTGGAGGCCTTGCTGTCAATTCCCACAACAGTTACGGAGGCCAAGGAGACAGGTCCTTGAAAACAAGGCAGCGTGAAGTGGGCGGCCTCTGTGTTGATTAAGAAGGGGATGGACTTACCCTTCACCGTAAGAGTTACCTGAAATTTGGTGTCCGTCATGGTCTAGGGAGCTTCCAAGATGCTAGGGCAGCGTTAGTCTTTAGCTGCCAAGCCAAGGATTGGAGCTTCAGGAGCTCTGGGAGCAGCAACGTGAGTCGGACAGTCGACTTTCTGTGGGGGCCCCCCACACAGATGGGGCAGGGCTTAGGAGAAATCCCAGGCTGCGGACATTTCTTGACCCAGTGGCCAGGTGTCCAACACTTGAAGCAAGGTCCAGGAGGGGCGGCTGGGTGAGCTGCAGTCTGGGCGCTTTGAAGTCTTTGTGAGCCGGTGATGTGGCTGGGGTTTGTCTTATGGAAGAGGCAAGCATCTGGAATTCTGAGATGCGCTCAGATTTTTCCCTATTATTGAACACCTTGAAGGTGAGGTTGCTTAATTCCTGTTGTGGGGTTTGAGGACCAGATTTTAATTTTTGTAACTTTTCGTAATGTTGCGGTTGATTGGGTGATAAAATGCATATTAAGCGTTTTTTAGGGGTGACAGTAGAAGTAAGGATGACATTTAAGTTACTCCAGGTGAGATTATAGGACTGGGTTAAGTATTGGAGGATTTGATGAAAAGGAGCCTAACTGGTGGCCAATTTGGAAAGGCTGGATAAAGGGAAAGGAACGTGCACCCTAACTATGCCGTTGGTTCCAGCCACCTCTGGAAGGGGGGATTGTTGGGGAGGGACAGTGGAGGTAGCCGAGGGACTAAACTGTAAGCTGGGCCACATATGAGGTGGGGAAGTGACAGGAGGGGCATAAGGAGGTGGGTTGTGGGCAGAGGAAGAGGAGGAAGGCTCTGGGGTGTGGGTTTAGGTCCTGGATTAGGGCCTGGTTTGGACAGGCTGGGAGGAGAACGGTTGGAAGGGTTGATGGACAAGGAAGATTCTGGCTTACCCACAGAGGAAGGAGGGACAGACGGAAGGGAAGAGAAAAAGTAGAGATTAGGGAGGGATTGCTGTGTAAAAAAATGCCTGGATGTAGGGAATTTCAGATAATTTGCCCGTGTTTCAACAAAAATTGTCTAAAC
The DNA here is from genome assembly GCA_963574635.1 of Cheracebus regulus. Classification (NCBI taxonomy): domain Eukaryota; kingdom Metazoa; phylum Chordata; class Mammalia; order Primates; family Pitheciidae; genus Cheracebus; species Cheracebus regulus. The sequence continues at coordinate 9,500 of CAUYQU010017385.1, read as the reverse complement.
TTTGTAAAACAGAGAGGGTGAAAGTACCATTTTTTGGCCAATTGGAGCCGTTGTTTAACTTGTATCGTGGCCATGCAGTGTTACAGAAGAGGATGAAACATTTGGGTTTTAGGTCAGGACACAGTTGAGAAGGCTTGAGGTTCTTTAGAACACAGGCCAGCAGAGAGGAGAGAGGGATAGAGGTTGGACGATTGGCCGTGGTTCTGGAAAGTCAGCAGAGACAAGAATAGGCACACAACCCAGCCCCTTAAAAGGAGTCCCTAGTTGAGCCTGGGTTGAACCTCGTCATTTGTGAGCAGTCAAAGAGAGCGTCCTCTACGTTGACCTGCCACCAGTATCAGCCATGAGCCTGGTGAGAGAGTGACTAGGGTGAATGGCTCCACAATAGTCAAACCCCTGGGGAAACTGAGTCCCTGGAACCGTGACCTATGTAGGATTTTTCGGACATGAACCTCACAGAAGAACTTGGTCTACCTGATTTTCCTTGTCTTTGCGGTGGAAAAAGGACAAAACCGAAAGAGGGAGGAAGTGGAAAGGAAAAGACAAAAGGATGAGAAAGCAAAAAAGAGAGACTGCTTACCAGAATAGCTGATGGTGTACGTCTGTGGGCTGGTCTGATGACCCCAGGCCAGCAGGTAGATCTCTTCATGGAGGGAGCACAAGAACAGGGACGGGAGTCTGGTCTCCCGTAGGAGTTCCCGCGTCCTGGGTTTCTGGCACCAAATGTTTGAAAAATGTGCGCTTTGAATGAAGAGACCTTCCAAACAGGTTTTGTGTGAGCAACATAGCTGTTTATTCACCTGGGTGCAGGTGGGCTAAGGCTGAAAAGGGCATTAGCAAATGGCAGATTTTATAGGTTTGGGTAGTTTTTTGGGGTCAGGGGTGTTGCCAAGGCAAGCAGGACTTCAGACTTTCAGGCTCCAGGCTTGCATATGGAGACCTGACAACTACTTTAAACACTTTCTTCCTCCTATTGAGAGAAATAAAAATGTTTTACCCCAAAATATATTTATTTGTCATATTTCAAGTTGACTGTCAGAGAGCTAGCAAACAGATGTGGCCCTGCAAAGCTGTCTTTTATAGGGAAAATTGCATCTGTAGAGAATCTGCATTGATGCAGCCAGGCCTTCTCTTGTCCAGATCTAGCAAACATTATTGGAGAATCTGGCACCTTTAAAGGTCTGAAATAAACATTTACCATCTAGTCTCTCTGAGGGATGGTACCTGTAAGGTTTCATCTACATGCAAGACCACCTTTGCTAGCCAGAACTGTTCTCTCCCTTGCATGACCTGTCTTGCCTCCATAACCTGATTTACCACTACAAACTGGTTTTGGCCATGCTCTGAGCCCCAATTCTTACTGTAACCTCAAGAGAATATATAAGCTTCTAAAAATTTTTTTTTTAAAACAAAAAAAGATGGCATATAAGCTTCTGAACCCTCTTAGGGGCTGGGTAATCACTCTGTGATTCTTTCCATATACATATTAATAATTTTTTTTCTCCAGTTAATCTGCCTTTTGTGAGTTGATTTTTCAGGGAAGCTTCAGAGGGCAAAGGAGAAGTTTCTCTATTGGCCCCTACACTGTACTATAAGCTCTGAGGGAGCAGGGACCTTGTTATTCTCAGTCTTTGCTATGGTTCCTGATCCATAGTCAAGATTCATTAAATATTGCTGTATGAAGGATGAATGAACAAGGTTTGAATTTGTACCTGAGTGGAACCCATGGCCTAACTTTATACTTTCTTGTTTGCAACTTCTAAATTAAGATACATAAACATGGGAGCTGTGCCTCTAGTGGAGCTGCCTTTGCAAAAAAGGCAGTTATGACAGCAAGAGAAATCTGACATAACTAACTCCATCTTTCTTCTAACTTCATAAGCTGTCTTTGCTCATTCCTGGGCATAGGGAAAGCTAACTATGGGAGGAATTTAGTTTATAGTTTAACTTTAAAACAAAGATGAGTCCAGGCCCGGTGGCTTACGCCTGTAATCCCAGCACTTTGGGAAGCCGAGGAGGGCGGATGACTTGAGGTCAGGAGTTCCAAACCAGACTGGCCAACATGACGAAACCCCGTCTCTACTAAAAATACAAAAATTAGCCGTTGTGGTGGTGCACGCTTATAATCCCAGCTACTTGGGGGCTGAGGCAGGAGAATGGCTTGAACCCTGGAGGTGGAGGTTGCAGTGAGCCAAGATTACATCACTGCACTCCAGCCTGGGCTACAGAGTGTGACTCCGTCTCAAAAACAAACAAACAAAAAGCTTAGCCATTTCTGGTGGTGCACGCCTGTAATCCCAGCTACTCAGGAGACTGAGGCAGGAGAATCTCTTGAACCCAGGAGGTAGAGGTTGCAGTGAGCCAAGATTGTACCACTGCACTCCAGCCTGGGCAACAGAGTGAGACTCTGTCTCAAAAATAAATAAATAAATATATAAAACAAAGATGATGGTTTCTTCCCTAAACTAACCCTGTCTTTGTACAGGGATCGAGACTGCCTTTGTAAAACTAACAAGCTGACCTCAAGGATAGAATTATGGTCCAAGAGTCATGTAGCTGGAGATCACAAAATTAGTAACCTCTCAGTTCCTCTTATAGGTAACATCATTATTGTAAAACCTAAGACGGATGTTTGAGGTATTTTTCAGATCTTACATTCTGATGGATCAGCTGGTGTCACCCTAAACCATACCAAAAAACGGAGTCAACAGCTTCTGTGACCCTCACCCAGGAACTGGCTCAGCGATAGAAAACAGTTTTGACACCCTATGATTTCATCCCCTATCCAACCAGTCAACATTCTCCATTCCCAAGCCCCTACCTGCCAAACTATCTTTGAAAATCTCTAGGCTTTGAATTCTCAGAGAGGCAGATTTGAGAATTATCCCACATCCTCTAGCTTGGCTGCCTTGTTTGCAATAATTAAACTCTTTCTCTACTGCCACACTCCTGCTGTTCTCATTGTATTGGCTTTTCTGGGCCGTGGGCAAGAAGCACCAGTTGAGCTGTAACTCTAGGAAACACTAGAGCTAAATTAGCCACTACAAATATTTAAATATCTTTATGCCTTATGTAGTTTTTAATATTTTGACAAAATCTCAACGCTACTGAATTTCATCTGTTGAGTTTGTTTTAGCTTTCTAAATAATTTATTTAAAAAATATGCAGGCTGGCTGGGTGCAGTGGGTCACACCTGTAATCTCAGCACTTTGGGAGGCCAAGGAGGGTGAATCACGAGGTGAAGAGATCGAGACCATCCTGGCCAACACGGTGAAACCCCGTCTCAACTAAAAATACAAAAATTAGCTGTGCATGATGGTGTGCGCCTATAGTCCCTATTACTCGAGAGGCTGAGACAGAAGAATCAGTTGAACCTGGGAGGCAGAGGTTGCAGTGAGCTGAGATGGTACCACTGCACTCCAGCCTGATGACAGAGTAAAACTCTGTCTCAAAAAAAAAAAAAAAAAAAAAAAATGCAGGCCAGGCACAGTGGCTGACTCCTGTAATCCCAGCACTTTGGGAGGCCGAAGCTGGTGAATCACGAGGTCAGGAGTTCGAGACCAGCCTGGCCAACACAGTGAAAGCCCATCTCTATGAAAAATACAAAAATTAGCCAACATGGTGGTGCACAACGGTATTCCCAGCTACTAGGCAGGCTGAGGCAGGACAATCACTTGAACCTGGTGGCTGGAGATTGCAGTGAGCCGAGATCGCGCAACTGCACTCCAGCCTGGACAATAGAGTGAGGTTCCGTCTCAAAAACAAAAACAAAAACAAAAAAACCAAAAGGGGGCCAGGTGCAGTGGCTCATGCCTGTTATCCCAGCACTTTGGTAGGCCAAGGTGGGTGGATCACAAGGTCAGGAGGTCAAGACCAGCCTGGCCAAGATGATGAAACCCTGTCTCTACTAGAAATACAAAAAATTAGCTGGGCATGGCAGTAAGCTCCTGTAATCCCAGCTACTCTGGAGGCTGAGGTGAAGAATTGCTTAAACCTGGGAGGTTGCAGTGAGCTGAGATCACACCACTGTACTCCAGCCTCAGTGATATAGCAAGACTCAGCCTCAAAAACAAACCAAAACAAAACAAAAGGTTTATTTGGCTCTCGGTTCTGCAGGCTGTACAAAAAGCATGGTGCCCCATCTGCTTCTGGAGAGGGCTTTTGTTTTTGTTTTGTTTTTCTTTTTCCTGAGACAGAGTCCCATTCTGTCTCCCAGACTGGAGTGCAGTATATATATTTTGAGACAGAGTCTTGTTCTGTTGCCCAAGCTGAAGTGCAGTGGCACCATCTCGGCTCACTGCAACTTCCACCTTTTGGGTTCAAGCGATTCTCCTGCCTCAGCCTCTCTACTAGCTGGGATTACAGGCACATGCCACAATGCTCAGCTAATTTTTTTGTACTTTTAGTAGAGACAAGGTTTCACCATGTTGGCCAGACTGGTCTGGAACTGCTGACCTCAGGTGATCCGCCCGCCTCGGCCTCCCAAAGTGCTGAGATTACAGGCATGAGCCGCTATGCCCGGCTGCTAGAGAGGGTTTTAGGGAGCTTCCATTCATGGCAGAAGGTGAAGGGAGAACAGGCATGTCACATGGCAAGAGAACAGGCATGTCACATGGCAAGAGAGAGGAGGATGTGCCAACCTCTTTTAAACAACCAAGTCTCCTCGAGAACTCACTCATTACCATGGAGAGGACACTGAGCCATTCAGTAGTGACCTGGCCCCTAGCCACCATCACCCAAGCACCTCCCACCAGACTCTACCTCCAACATTGATGATCAAATTTCAACATGAGATTTGGAGGGGACAAATATCCAAATTATAGCAATGCCAGTGTCCTAGTCTGTTTTTTGTTGCTTATAACAGAATACACGAAACTGGATAATTTATGATTTTATTATTTTGTTTTTGAGATGGAGTTTCACTCTTGTCGCCCAGGCTGGAGTGCAGTGATGCGATCTCGGCTCACTGCAACCTCTGCCTACTGGGTTCAAGTGATTCTCCTGCCTCAGCCTCCCAAGTAGTTGGGATTACATGAGTCCACCATCACGCCCAGCTAACTTTTAGTAGAGATGGGGTTTCGCCATGTTGGCCAGGTTGGTCTTGAACTCCTGACCTCAAGTGATCCGCCCACCTTGGCCTCCCAAAGTGCTGGGATTATAGGCACGAGCCACAGCGCCCAGCCTGAAACTGGATAATTTTATTTATTTATTTATTTATTTTTATATATTTTATTGTACTTTAGGTTTTGGGGTAAAGTGTGCAGACATGCAGGATTGTTGCATAGGTACATACATGGCAATGAGGCTTGCTGCCTCCATTCCTGTCACCTATATCTGGCATTTCTCCCCATGTTATCACTCCCCAACTCCCTACCCCCACTGTCCCTCCCCTAGTCCCCCCCAACAGACCCCAGTGTGTGATGCTCCCCTCCCTGTGTCCATGTGTTCTCATTGCTCAACACCCGCCTATAAGTGAGAACATGCGGTGTTTGATTTTTCTGTTCTTGTGTCGAAACTGGATAATTTATTAAGAAAAAAATTTTTTTTCTTAGAGTTACGGAGGCTGAGAAGTTCAAGGTCGACAAGAAGACATATCTGGTGAGGGCCTTCTTGCTGGTGGAGATGCTTCAGCATTCCCAGGCAGTGAAGGATATCACATGGCAGGGGGCTGGGTGTGCTAATGTGCTGTTTCATTTCTTATAAAGCCACCAATTCTGCCATCTTGAAAACCCATGAATCCGTTAACCCACTAATTCATACATGGATTAATCCATCCTTGAGGGCAGGTACTTAATGATCCAACCACCTCTTAAAAGACCCCACCTCTCAATACTGACACATTGGAGGATTAAGTTTCTTTACTCTCTTTTTTTTTGAGACAGAGTTTCACTCTTGTTGCCCAGGCTGGAGTGCAATGGCACGCTCTCAGCTCACCGCAACCTCCGCCTCCTGGGTTCAAGTGATTCTACTGCCTCAGCCTCCCAAGTAGCTGGGATTGAAGGCATGTGCCACCTCGCTTGACTAATTTTTCTTTTGTATTTTTAGTAGAGATGGGGTTTCTCCATATTGGTCAGGCTGGTCTCCAACTCTCAACCTCAGGTGATCTGCCCAATTTGGCCTCCCAAAGTGCTAGAATTACAGGTGTGAGCTACCACACCCGACCGAGGATTAAGTTTCTTATGCTTTTTTTTTTCTCTTTTTAATTTTAAAAAAAGAGACAAGGGCCAGACACAGTGGCTTATGCCTGTAATTCTAGCACTTTGGGAGGCTGAAGCAGGTGGATCACAAGGTCAGGAGTTCAAGACATGCCTGGCCACCTTGACCAAGGAACAGCTGTGGAAAAAAAAAAAAAAAGACATGCCTAGCCAATATGGTGAAACCCCCCATCCACTAAAAATATAAAAAATTAGCCAGGTGTGGTGGTGCACGCCTGTAGTCCCAGCTACTCTGGAGGCTGAGGCAGGAGAATTGCTTGAACCTGGAGGCAGAGATTGCCGTGAGCCAAGATCATGCCAATGCATACCAGCCTGGGCGCCACAGTGAGACTCCGTATAAAAAAAAGGAGAGAGGGAGAGAGAGAGAACTCACTATATTGCCCAGGCTGAGATTTTGCCCTGGCCCCAGGATTAAGTTTTAACATGAGTTTTTGGAGGGCACAAACATTCAACGCATAGCACCAATTTAAAGGGAGAAAATATAAAAACCCTGACAAAATGTCTGCGGACTGATTGGAGTGTTCAAATGGGCTACAGTAAATATAATCAAATGTAAACTTGGGACTTTGAGAATGAGAAGTGTTGAAATAGCAACCACGTGGCCTGGAAATCAGACTACTTGGCACTGTAATTAAACTGGAAGATTTCAGGGGAACTGGCATGTCAGATATGAAAAAAAAGAAAGAAAGAAAAGAAAACCTATGGAGGCTGAGAATGGACACAGGGTAAATTCAGAGAATTTCTGTGGGTAGAACATAAAGTCAGGTGGTTTCCAGAAAAATAATTTCAAAGTTTTGTTTATTGTTAAAACAATGTTAAAAAATGTTTCCCTGGCTGGGCACGGTGGCTCACGCCTGTAATCCTAGCACTTTGGGAGGCCGAGGCAGGCGGATCACCTGAGATCAGGTGTTCTAGACCAGTCTGACCAACATGGTGAAACCCTGTCTCTACTAAAAATACAAAAATTAGCTGAGCGTTGTGGCAGGCTCTTATAATCCCAGGCTGAGGCAGGAGAATTTTTTGAACTTGGGAGGAGGAAGTTGCGGTGAGCCAAGATCGTACCACTGCACTCCAGCCTGGGCTACAGAGCAAGACTCTGTCTCAAAAAAAAAAAAAAAAAAAGTTTCTCTGGGCAGGGTGGTGCATGCCTGCAAGTTAGTCCTAGTTGTTCAGGAGGCTGATGCAGGAGGATGGCTTGAACCCAGGAGTTTGAGGCTGTAATGTACCATGGTGGAACCTGTGAATAGGCACTTGCCAGTGCACTGCAGCCTGGGCAACACAGTGTGACCCCACCACTAAAAATTTTTTTTTCAACAGAAACAATATCACTCATATCCTTCCTTACAAATCAGCCCTTGTAAATTTTCATTGGCCTCAGTTCCTTTCACTCAATAACCATTTATTCATATATTCAATACTTTGTTTTTCAATTTGAAGAACTTTGGGGTCAGGCTGACACACTGCTAGAAATACGGTAAAAAAAAAATGTTACAACAATTCTTATTTTCACAACGAACAATTGTTAATTTGTCATATTCTTATTATTAAACAATGTATATGTGGGTATATGTTTGTTTTCATTATGAATTCATGGATTGAGACATATCAAATGTGTGTTTTTTGTTTTTGAGACAGAGTTTCACTCTTGTTGCCCAGGCTGGAGTGCAATGTCGCAATCTCTGCTCACTACAACCTCTGCCTCCCGGGTTCAAGTGATTCTCCTGTCTCAGCCTACTGAGTAGCTGGGATTACAAGCATGCACCACCACACCTGGCTAATTTTGTATTTTTAGTAGAGATGAAGTTTCTTCATGTTGGTCAAGCTTATCTTGAACTCCTGACCTCAGGTGATCTGTCAGTCTTGGCCTCCCAAAGTGCTAGGATTACAGGCGTGAGCAACCTTACCCAGCCTCAAATGTGTTTTAATCCATTACAATTAATAAGCTTATTGATAGCCAGACTGAGCCATCTTTGGTTAGTGGAATCTTATTCAAGTTGGCTCCTGAGTCATTTGACATGACAAAATATTGATCTGCTTTCTGCAATTTGAGTGTTTGCCTTTTGCACAATGCATATAAATGGATTAATTTAGTAGGTACTCTTTTTTGTTTCTGGCTTTTTTTGCTCAGCATGATATTTTGTTTCTTGCTTTTTTTTTTTTTTGTAATGGCGTTTCGATCTGTCGCCCAGGTTGGAGGGCAGTGGCACTATATTGGCTCACTGCAACCTCAGCCTCCCAGGTTCAAGCAGTTTTGCCTTAGCCTCCCGAGTAGCTGAGATTACAGGTGCCATTATGCCTGGCTAATTTCTGTATTTATATTAGGGTGAGGGTTTCACCAGGTTGGCCAGTCTGGTCTCGAACTCTTAACCTCAAGTTATCTGCCTACCTCTGCCTCTAAAAGTGCTAGAATTACGGGTGTGAGCCACCGCACCCGGCCAGCATGGTATTTTTGATATTTATTCATGTTGTTGTGTGTATCAGTGGTTCATTTCTTTTTATTGCTGAGTAGTATTCCATTGTGTGGATATTCCACAATTTGTTTATCTATTAAACAAATAAAACTGTCAATGGACTTTTGTGTTGAGTTTGGGCTATTATGAATAAAACTAAAGATGAAAGTTCCTGTAGAAATCTTTGTGTAGATATGTGTTTTCATTTCTGTTGGATAAATACCTAGGGAAGAAATTGCTCAGTCATATGGCAAGTATTTAACATTATAAAAAATTACCTGTTTTCCAACGTGATTTATCATTTTATACCCCACCAGCAATATATGATCATTCCAGTTGCTCTGCACCCTCGCCAACCATATAGCAATAGCATTGTTAATCTTTTAAAATTGTAGCCATTGTAGTGGGTATATAGTGATATCTCACTGTGGTTTTACTTTGCATTTCTCTGATGCTTAATAACATTAAGCATCTTTTCATGTGCTTTTTGGCCATTTGTATATCTTTTTTTTTAAGACAGGATTTTGCCCTCTCACTCAGGATGGAGTGCATGGCACCATCTTGGCTCACTGTAACCTCGACCCTCAGGCTCAAGCAGTCCTCCCACCTCAGTCTTCTGAGTAGCTGGGCTGGGACTACAGGCAAGCATCACTGTGATATTTTATTTTATTTTATTTTATTTTATTTTATTTTATTTTTATTTTTAAAGAATGAAAGAGAGAAAGGAAGAGGAAGAGATTTTAGAAAAAGAGAGAAAAGGAGAAAGAAAGAAACAGCAAAAGAAAGAAAAAATGAAAGAGAAAGAAAGAGGAATAGATTTTAGAAAAAGAGAAAA